>PISW01011225.1:0-42521 GCA_004023785.1 Mungos mungo | reverse complement strand
ATAAAGTTTATTTTGAGAGGTAGAGCACGTGCATGAAAGCCGGGAAGGGCAGCGAGAGAGAGAGGGAGGGAGGGAGGGGAGAGAGAGAGAGAGAGAGAGGGAGGGAGGGAGGGAGGGGAGAGAGAGGGAAGGGGAGGGAGAGAGAGAGAGAGAGAGAGAGAGAGAGAGAGAGAATATGAATCCCAAGCAGGCTCCTCACTAACATTGCAGGGCTTGACGTGGGACTCACACTCATTAACCACCATGAGATCATGACCTGAACTAAAATCTAGAGTCAGATGCTTAACCAACTGAGCCACACAGGTACCTCTAGAGTGGTGGGAGGTTTTAGTCAACTATTTGTTGTCTCTTAAGAGGAAGTGAATCATAAATTTAGGACAAGCTCTTTCAAACTGTAGTCTATATTCAGGAACATCCACTCCCAAAATGACATTAAATACATATCTGAATCTTACAAATATCATGTATCACTAGCATACCAAAAAACATTTCCCAGTGAGGTGAAGAAATACAGTTAATATCTGTCTGGCTATTATTTATGGGTATGGGTAGGAATCACAAACCTGTGTTTTGCAGGTGACTGTTATCTGAAGGACTGGTCTTCGTGGAGCCTGTGCCAGCTAACCTGCGTGAATGGGGAGGACCTAGGCTTCGGTGGAGTACAGGTCCGTTCCAGAGCTGTGATCATACAAGAACTAGAAAATCAACATCTATGCCCAGAGCAAATGTTAGAAACAAAACCATGTGATGGTGAGTGCTACAATTCATGAAGTCTTTTCAATTTAGTTTTGTGTTGATAGACAAAAGCATAAGATATAGAACTTTCTGGTTCAGTATGTAAATTGCTAAGATCTCACTTATGACTGAAAATTAAGAGTGTGATTCTGAATTCCAAAAATTTATAAGAAAAATCTTTTCACTCTTCAAAAATTACATAGGAGATGTAAAACATGTTTCACAGTTTTAAGAGCTTCAGAAGGCTGAGATAATTAACAGCACGTTATTTGGACACCAGGACAATTTCTGATCATGTATGACTCTAACAGGATCCTTTATTTAAATCAAAGGAAACCAAGAAAAACTACAAATTCACAGCCAAGTGAGAGATTATTATATTCTTAGAAACTGATAAAGTATTGGTAAGAATTTGACATATAACACATGAACATATGTGTTGATATGTCTATGTGTGGATGTATACACACATACAGAGCTATGAACCCAATACAAACAGCACATGACATTTTCAAGAACAACAGAGCGTTAAAATGTTATAGTTTGGGAACACAGAGGCAGTCTAAATAAAAATAAAAGAATTTATATGTAATGGAGAATATAGGTCCAACAAAGACCCTGTCCTTCCTGCTTCTGTTTGGAAACAATGAGTATGACATTTAATAGCAAAGAGGAGCCAAAATATTACTTTTTTTTTTTTTTACTGAAAAGTTTGAGAAGCAAGCTTGGAATGTTAGTGAACAATGCTTAGAATAAAAGTCAAGTGAGCTAGATGAGTTAACTCGAGAATTAGGTACAATTACCCACCTTATCAGTTGAGCTTTCCCTAATTTTCCAACCAGATGAAACATTCCATTACGTCCTAGGAGAGTGTAGGTAATGAAGTAGAGAAAAGTCAATAAAAGAAGGAAATCACCTAATAAATGATATCTACCAAAACTGACACCATACATTATAATATTAGAGACATTCCCATGCAATCAATAACAAAGCAAGGATGCTATTACCAACCTAGTAGTTTCCAGCCACAGCATAATCTGGAGCTTAAAAGTTGAAAGCAAAGAAATAATAATTCACATTATGATTTTCACATTAAAAATTTTAACAGAAATGAAATAGATAAAAATTATGATCATCTCAATCAATACAGAAAAGGAATTTGAGAAAATACAACATCTCTTCATGATAAAAACTCAACAAAGTGGGTCTCAGTAAGGCTATTGATGACAAACCCACAGCTAACATCATTCTCAGTAGACAAGCTCTTAGTAGGTTATCCATTCTTACCACTATTAGTCAATGTAGTACTGGAAATCCTAGACCTACCAATTAGACAATAAAAAGAAATGAAAAGCATCCAGGTTGGTAAAGAAGAAATAAAATTGTCTCTGCTTGCAGATGATGTGGTATTAGAAATAGATAACCCTCCCCCAAAAAACTATTCAAATAAATGAATTCAGTTAAGTTGCAGGATACAAAATGGATGTATAGACATCTGTTGCATTTCTATATGCTAATTACAAAGTAGCAGAAAGAAAAAAACTTAATTTACAATTGCACCAAAAAGAATAAAAGACCTAGAAATAAACTTAACCAAGGAAGTGAAAGACTGTACACTGAAAACAATAGGCATTGTGAGAGATTGAGGACTACACAAATAAAAAGGTCATGCTCATGGATTAGAAAAATGTTAAAATGTTCATACTACCCAAAGCAATATATGGACTAAATATAATGCCTATCAAAGAACCAATGGTATTTTTCACTGAAATAGAATAAATAATGCTGAGATTTATATGGAATCGAAGACCCTGAATAGTCAAAGCCATGTTGAGAAAGAGCAACAAAGCTGGAAGTACCACAATCTCAGATTTTGAACTATACTACAAACCTACAGTAATCAAAACCGTATGGAACTGGCACAGAAATAGACACCTATCTCGATGGAACTGCATAGAGCGCCCATACTTACATGGTCAGTTAATCTACTTCAGAAGAGGCAAGAAGATACAATAGGGAAAAGATAGTTTCTTTAATAAGTGGTACTGGGGAAAATTGGACAACTACATGCAAAATACTAAAACTGGACTGCTTTTTTATACCACATACAAAAATAAACTGAAAATGGAATAAAGACCTAAATAGAATACCCAAAACCGTAAAACTCCTAGAAGAAAATATAGGCAGTAATCTGACATTGGCCTTAGCAACATTTTTTAGATAGGTCTCCTCAGGCAAGAGAAACAAAAGCAGAAATAAACTATTGGGACTACACCAAAATGACAAGTTTTGCACAGAAAAGGAAACTATCAACAAAAACAACAAGGCAACCTATTGAATGGGAGAAGGTATTTGCAAATCTTAAGTCCAAAAAGGGTTAATATCTAGAATATATATAAATAATTCATACAAAAAATTTCTAAAAGATGGGCAAGGACCTGAATAGGCATTTTTTCCCCCAAGGAAGTCACATAGATAGATAGCCAACATGAAAAGATGCTCAACATCATTAATCATCAGGGAAATGCAAATCAAAACCACAATGAGGTATCTCCTCACACCAGTCAGAACAGCTAATATTAAAAAGCCAAGAAATAAATGTTGACAAACATGTGGAGAATAGGAACCCTCATGCACACTTGATGGGAATGTAAATTGGTCCAGCCACCATGGTCAACAGTATGAAGGTGCCACAAAAAATTAAAATTACCATTTAACCCAGTAATTCCATTTGAGTATTTACCCATATAGAAGAAAAACACTAATTCAAAAAGACTTATGATCCTCATGTTTATCGCAGCATTATTTATAATAGCAAAGCAAGCTCCATGTCCATCAATAAATGAATGGATAAATATTGTATAATATACAAATTTATATGTATGTACAATATTCCATTACTCAGCCATACAAAAGAATGTGATCTTGCCATTTGAGACAACATGGAGGAACCTAAAGAGTATTATAATTCAAATAAGTTAGACAAAGATAAATACCATATGATTACTCTTATACGTGAACCTAGAAAAGAAAATGAATGAACAAGAAAACAGAAACTGATTCATAAATACAGGGAACACACTAGTGATTGCCAGAGGAAGGGATAGGTGAAGGAGATGAAGAGGTACAAATTTCCAGTTATAATGTAAATAAATCACAGGGATAAAAAGTACATCAGAGGGAATAATAAGATTTTTGTAACTTTATATGGTGACAGATGGTAACTACATATGCTGAGCATTTCCTAATGTGAACAGGTTTTTTAAAACATTTATTTACTTTTGAGAGGCAGAGCACAAGTAGGTGACGGGCAGAGAGAGAGAGAGAGAGAGAGAGATTGAGAGAGATTGAGAGAGAGATTGAGAGAGAGATTGAGAGAGAGATTGAGAGAGAGAGAGAGAGAGAGGGAGAGAGAGAGAGAGAGAGAGAGAGAGAAGCAGAATCCAAAGCAAGCTCCAGGTCTGAGCTGTCAGCACAGAGCCCCACACAGGGCTTGACTGCATGAACCTTGATATTATGATCTGAGCCAAAGTCAGAGGCTTGACTGGCCCACTCAGGCACCCCAGCAATTTGAACGGATTTTTAATGTGTTATGGGAAAGTGACCCAAAAATTTGCATGAATAGGTCAAAGACCAAGAAGATCCCAGAACTTTTAAAGCCCAGAATTTCAAGAACAAACTGGGAGAGGAGATCAGGGGACTTACATGGTTTTCAAAGTTTATTCTACAGCATTAATAATTGAATAAGAGTGACCCATCAACAATAAAGCAATTAAACTAAAGAATCTCAAGAACAAATGGTCATATATGGGTACACAACAGAAGTGAAAGTCAGTAGGGTAATTGGTGGGTAAATAATTTTAAAAACATTACATGGGAAACAAATTATTGCGATATTATCTGTAGCTCACAACATATATAAAATTATATTCTAGATAAATTATTGACCTATAAGTGAAGAAGATCTATAAAACATTTAAAGAAAATAAAGGGGAGTATCATTATAAACTCAAGGTAGGGAACAATCTCCTCAATAGGACACAAAAAGCACAAAAATGGGAAAGATGAAAAATTATTTTAAATTCAAATTTAAATTTTCTACATAGTAAGTGATCAAGGGTAACAGAGAAACTAATTTCCAAGGATTAGTATCTAGAATGACAGTTTTCAAACTTTTTGGTCTAAGAGCATAAAATTGTTCCAGATTTTCTTTTGTGAATTTTAGATACGTAAAAATTTATATTAAAAAAAGATTTCAAATAATCATAAACCAATTTTGTGTAACCATAAAAAACATACTTGCTGGAAAATAACTATTTTGCAAAACAAAAACAGTAACTTTGACAAGCATGGTCTTGTTTTCCATTTTTGCAAATCTCTATGACATCTGGCTTAAAGGAAGACAGCTGGATTCTCTACTTCTGCATTCAATCTGTTGCAGTCTTATTTTATGTATATGAAGAAAATCCAGCTCTACTCACGTGGATGTATAGTTGAGAAGTATACACACACACACACACACACACACACACACCTAGGAGAATGTCAAAGTCTCCCAGGTTCTCTAGATGATACTTTGAGAACTGCTATTCTAGAATAAATATTTCCAACAATTCAATAAGAAAATGCATTGATTTCAGTAGGATAAAAAAAAATGGCCACAAGATATAAAGAAACAATTCTCATAAAAGGAAGTCTAAAGGTCCCAAACCATTTGTTACTCCTTAATAGCTTTAATAATTTGAGAACTACAATATAAAATGACAATATAAGAGCACCTGGGGGCTCAGCATGTTGAGCACCCGACTTTAGCTCAGGTCACGATCTCGCGGTTCACTAGTTCGAGCCCCCGTCCAGCTCTGTGCTGACAGCTCAGAACCTGGAGCCTGCTTCAGATTCTGTGTCTTCCTCTCTCTGCCCCTCCCCCACTCACACTTTGACAATACAGCTTCCACACCCACTAGACAAACCAGTATAATCTGGCAATTATAAATGTTCATGAAGGCTTAAGCAATGATAACCCGTATTCACTGCTGGTGAGTGTGTAGATTGTTGCTTTGGGGAGGGAAAAAAGTTCTATTTAGGAAAGTTCTATCCATCCCTATGGTGATACACAGCAATTTCTCTTCTAGATATTTACTTTAAAGAAACAAGAGGAGACTTGCAGAAGTTGGACCACTGACACATTGTACTAATAGCAAAAATTTGAAAACAACCCAAAAAGCCATCCAGAGAAGAAGTAGCTAAAGAAAAAAAAAAAAAAATGGTGGCATTTAGTACAATGGAATTTTATATAGCAGTTAAACTAGGATATAGTTGCATTTTTAAAAAGTCACATAGAAATATTTTCTCTACAATACTGTATGTTTCATAATGATACATACAGTATACTTCTAAAATTTTTAATAATACAGTTGAGCTTTGAACAATCTAGGTTTGAATCGTGCAGGTCCACTTACATGAGGACTTAGTGTAAATACAATAACTATTTTCTCTTTCTTCTGGTTTTCTTAGGCACATTTTCTTCACCTTCCTTTACTTACTGTTAGCATAAGTCAACCTTATGCCTACTGGTCAACAGTAAGCTGTTCACAGTTAAGCTCTGGCAGAGTCAAGTTATACACAGATTTTATACGGCATAGGGGTACATGCCTCTAACCCCCATGTTGTTTGAAGGTCAGATATGCTATATTGTTTTATGGATATATACATGTCTCATATAATGTATCATATTAAAAGAATAAAAGCCATGGCAAAGAAATGCATGTATCTACTTTAAAATAGTGGGTTTTGCTAGATAGACATGAAAAAACATCACATCAGGAAGAGTACATAATAGAACATCAAGTTCATCTGTTACTTTTCACTCAACAGACAAAAGAAAACCAATGCAAACATGGCTAAATGGTACTATTTGTTAAAATTGAATACGTAATTGAACAAGTTTTTTAGTTATTATTTGTCCTTATTTTAAAGATTTGATATAATACTTTGACAAATTATATTAAAAATCCAAGTTCACATCAGATATGACAGTGGACATAGAAATTAATTGGGATTTGGGAATATATCAGGAATTTTATAACCTTTCTACGTCAATTTTAGGACAATAAGTTAACATTTGAGTAACTCACGTTTCATTGTTTATAAATATTTTCATAATACAGTCTCCCCACGATTGTCCTTGTAGACAGCAGAGCTCTTCTGTTCATGTTTATTGTGTCCCTGCAGATGGACAGTGTTACGAATATAAATGGATGGCCAGTGCTTGGAAAGGTTCTTCCCGAACAGTCTGGTGTCAAAGGTCAGATGGTGTAAATGTAACAGGTAAACTTCAAAATTCTCCTTGGTTTTTGAAAGCCTTCCTATAACACACATGCAATTGGTTAAAGAAAGTAACTAAGAAAACAAAGGTACTCTTTAGATATCCCGGACATGTTTCAGATTCTGCACCTCAGTTGTATACAACTGGCAACCAATAGCTATTTTATTTTTTAATGTTTCAATTAAACTCTCCCTCATCTATCCATTTTAGACATTGCTGCTAGAGTTTGGTTAAAATGCTAATTCCAAAAAATTCTCAGATTATCTTTCCTAAAAATTTTATATGTGAATAATTTACCACATGCTAAATATATAGATTTTATGTTTTGTTTTTGTGTCTTAAAGACCATATACATGCAGACCAAAAATATTACCAAGGGAGCATGATTATATAAATCCAAGGATCTTGCTTGAATTCAGAAATCTATGATTTAGTTTTTTATTAATTAATAGGTAACATCTGTTGGCAAATCTCAAGGCCAGACCATCGGGGCAGCTAACCTACCCTGTCTCCCCTCTAAAATTATGTATTCAAAGAAGAAATCCAAATGAAAGACTTTTCTGAAATGTCCCTTGACCCAAATATACCCCAAAGAGCTTCTCTAATCTGCAATTTCTTAAAGCTTCCTTATCTGAACTAAATGCAAGGGATCTAAATGTCCTTATCAAGTGGGAAGAAACTTGGCTCCACGTATGTACTGAACCACCTTGCAAATTTCCTAGAAACCAAGGTTGGAGCCAGAACTTCCACCGTAAACATTTGACTCTAAGATCTAAGATTTCTCCTTAAACCATTTATTCTGACAGGTCTAATCTATAGGAATCTGCAGAGAGTAGCAGCCTGAGTTCTGACAGTTAACTATTCAGGGGAACAAGCTGACTTACTGACATCATTTTGATCCTCTGGCACAGAGAAAAAGTGCTGTTCATTTAAATGTCTGTGAGTAATGTCCATTTATAAATGTAGCTGTAATATATACAGCAAGATAACAGGAATCAATATGCTTTTTGGAAAGCATCAATTTTTATATTAAATTTTAAATTACCTGGATTTACTTAAACTTAATTACTTATTTCCTCCCTATGAAAGCTAGAACAAGATATCACATTATATTTTTATGAAGGTAAGATTTTATACATGACAAATCTGTATCAAGAAACCATTGATAACAGCAACTCCCAGTGGACACAAGTAACAAAACAGACACCTGCCAGGAAAGGAATGCTTTGCTCTCTCCCAGTCTTGTTTTCAGGCAGAAAAGTCTCTTCCCACCATATCTCTGTGAAGAGGCACGTGGGGAGAAAAAGTCCTGGGAAGGGAAGCATAGATTTTCTAAATTTGAAGGCGTTTATAGAGGTGATACATTCAACTCAAGTGTTGAAAATGAAGGTCTACATTCTTCCTGAAACTATTTAGAAAAGATGTTGCAGCTTCCCCACAGGGTCCTATTACTTTTCAGGGTTTTTTTCCAAATATGGATGCAAATAATATTGGTTTGCCTTTTCTTCTACATGTTAAAAGCTCTTTTCCCACTAAAATTGGGGATAGTCCCCAGTGCCAAGGTAAGTCAAATTTTAAAAGACTTACCCGTAGCAATCATATGTTCACCTTCTTTTTAGTTCATTAAAGTATCCCATGTATTTCTTTCTTTCTTATACTCTTGATACCAAATAGCCAATGTGTAAATGATATGTAATAAACTCTACATGTATTCTTCTTCCATCTTTTAGGAGAGATGAGATTCTTTTTGAGAAATAGACAAGCATGTAAAGTATATTACGTACTTTGATGACTTCTGTTTTATAAAGTTGTCCATATTAGAAATCATGATGTTATTTTCCATTTTCTTCATGTGTTTAATGATAATAACTTCAACATGGCCATTTAACTGCAATTGCCTCTCAATGACTAACTGCTTCTCCGTCACAATTTTTTGATGAATAGTGCGTTTATATTATTGTGAAGGCAGAAAATTAACAATAGTTATTTTTTATTAAATTGCAGAGGATGATCAGTTCCATAAATAAAGGAAAAAACTTTGCTTTCCTAAAATTCTGTTCAGCTGATCAAGTACGGTTTGAAACTCTAAGTTCCTTTCACATCACCAATATGGTTTCTCTAGGACATCCATTCCCATCTTAAAACCCCACTTTTAACAATTTAGGTGGGCACATTCTACTTGAAAAAAAGAGAAGGAAGAAAAACCAGAGCTGCCATATCAAGTTCAAACAATAATGCAAATACACCACCTAGTAGCTACAAGTGTTTTTCCCCTCTCTACTCCCCAAACTCCTGAATTAGCAGGAATTGTGATTTTTCTCAAAGAAACATGCATTACTAAAAAAAAAAAAAAAATTATGTGGTAGTCATGTAAATTAAAGAGACATCTCAAAGAATGTGAAAACTGTTTCTTCAAATAGCCAAAAAAATAAAGGAAAATTAAATCTCTTTTGTGATGTTGAACTAGGCCAGCAGGGGGGCTGTGGTAGAAATAGCCTGTGTGCAGTTAGGGTTTTCAAAGGAGCAACTACAGAAACAAGTGCTTACTGAGCACCTGCTGAGTTCTAGGCTCTGTGCTGTCTTCTCTGAATAAGAATAAGAAGAGCCTCTGGGGTCCCTGGATGGCTCGGTTAGTTAAGTGTCCAACTTCAGCTGAACTCACGATCTCGTGGTTTCTGAGTTTGAGCCCCACATTGACTCCCTCTCTCTTTTCTGAGAGAGAGAGAGAGAGAGACAGTGTGAGAGGGGTAGGCACAAAGGGAAATAAATGTTAAAAAATTTAATATAAAAAGAGCCTCAAGTTCTTGTATAAGGTGGTTGAGGTTCACAAAGTATCTCACAATCAATTGCTCTCAGCAAAGTTTATGGATTCCCAAAGTGGTTCAGGATTCAAAGACAAGTCTATATAGAACAGTGTATTTCTATCATTGCAAGAGATGCTACTTGTCAATATATCATTTTCTGTTCTGCAGGGGGCTGCTTGGTGGTCCGCCAGCCTGATGCTGACAGGTCTTGTAACCCACCGTGTGGTCAACCCCACTCTTACTGTAGTGAGGTATGTGTGAATTCTTTAGGATAAGTTCACTAGCTTCATTATTTCTCACCCCACCAACTTTTGTACAGTTCATTTCCCCCAAAAAACACATGTCTGGAGGCCTCAAACCTAATTTCTTCTGGGCCTCTCCTAGACCTCTCCTTTTATCAATATAAGTAATTCCGAATGCACTTGTTTCTACTCTTAGAATAATTTGTGTACACTACAAAAAGTATGTTTTTATATAGTTAAGACAAATTACATGTAGTAAACTTCCAAAACAATGCTTCTTAAAAGCCTTCTCCAAGTCCAATCTATCATGTTCTCAGAGGTCACCTCATATGTCTAGTAGAAATTCTCTTGTTCTCCTGCAGATGAGGACATGCAGTTGTGAAGAAGGGTACACTGAAGTCATGTCTTCCAACGGCACACTTGAGCAGTGCACCCTGATCCCCGTGGTGGTGATGCCCACTGTGGAGGACAAAAGAGGAGACGTGAAAACCAGTCGGGCAGTACATCCAACCCAATCCTCCAGTAACCCAACAGGACGGGGAAGGACCTGGTTTCTACAGCCATTTGGGCCAGGTGACGTGACTAGACAGTGTTGATGTAGAATCCCTTACTTATACATTTAACCAATGTCAAAGGATTAAAAGAATGAGCAAGCATCTTCATATGAGCTATTTATTATTTCATTGTACTCATTTATTCTGATACTGCCATATGTTTTTACTATAATGAAAAGCACTCATGCTCAAAGTTCAGAAAAATGAAATTACTTTCTTCTGTGAAAAAAAATAGGGTATTAATTACTTTGATCTCAGACCTAAATTTACAAGTATAATTCCATTCACATTAAATAAAGAAATCTAACAAGGAAAATATTAATGAGAAAAGAAGTGTATTGTCATTCAGAACTGGCTCAAATAAAACTGTAAAGACATTCAAGAATTTTTCATTGACCAGAGACTGGTAACGATTTGAACCTAAAATAGGAACATCAGTAAAGCAGTGCTGTGCCAAGGGGCACTTGGTAGCCAGCCCAATTCATATCAGCTCTCATTTGATAAACTGAAATAATCAGAATCTGTACTAGCACCAGATACAGAAGGGCCACGATGGAGCCTTCCTGTCTAGATGGGATGATCTAAATTTGGAGACTGACCAGACCCTTGTCATATTAAACAGACACTCTTAATGTATCTAGTAATGGACTTGAAGCCAATACAGGCAAAAGCTTAAAGGTCTAATAAAATGCTCTCCCTACTCTGCACACTTTCTGTCCCCAGTTGATGTCAACTATATGTTTATTTCTGGAACTAGAGCTGGTACTTAAAATTGTGTTATGCGGGCTGTATGGTAGCTAAGATCACGCTGGTGTTTCCCACACCAAGAGGGATTACTAGTTAATGACCAAAGGAAATCTTGAGGCAATGCCAGGCATAGTCTACTTTATACTTGTTAGAAATTTGAGAAAACAAAGAATCCTCATGGCTAGCACATCTCTCTTTGTACTGTATTAAGTCAAAACACTTTCCTTTATTAGAGAATCACTATTACGACTTCAAGTATTTTGAGTTTGGGGGTGATGTAGCCCAAATACTGTGATTTAACCACATTAAAGTCCTTAGCTGAAATACAATTTATTTTGCAAAGCTGACTTGTCTATGCAAACACGGGAAACTTCTCTCCGTGTTCAAGATTGTGGACCAGCAAATGACTATTAGCAATTGTGACCTTGACTAAGAATGCATGCAGATCTCCCCAAATCAAAACTGGTTTTTAAAAAGAAAATATTGTCGTATTAAGTTTAATATATAGCTTCCCCATTTTAATATATCAAAATGGTTTATGTTCTTAAAAGTACATTTAGGCTTTTTTCCTAGTTTTTTAAAAGCTCAAAGATTATTTCAAGAACTCTTAGGGCATATTTTAAACCTAGTTTCTATTTTTTTTTTAACCTTTAGAATTGATAAGAGAGATATTTAGAACATTAACAGTTTGTTTCCAACTAATGGACCCCAAGGTTGATCCAGCTCCAGGCAGAAAAACTTTTGTATTTGATGCCTTCCAAATATTGAATAAACCAGAGTGTGAAGTCCATTGGCCCATCTATAGTTTTAACACTAAGAGCACCTGTAAGTCTATGAAGGCAACAGAAAATACATGTTGGTGTGAGTTTCATATTAAGTTAAAATTACTAATACTATCTTCTAGTTGAAGTTTATTCTGAACACAAAACTAAGAAGTTCAAAGAAAATAAGACCAGAAAGCCAAATTAGGATGGTTCCTGTCTTGCCTAATTCCATACAATAGAAAAGGTAGAAAAACATTATTCAGAGTTAAAAAGTTATTTATAGGTTATAATCAAACTTGGCTATATTTGCAAATGATATTGTCAAATGAACTTTCAAGTACAGTGCAAGTGTAAATTAGATCAAAAATTCCAAAAACAATGTTAAATATATTCACTTTCAATTCATCTAGAATAAAAGGTAGAAGTGACAAAATTTATGTTCGGATACCTATCTGCATCAACCCTAAGCTGTAGGACTTGGGCTTGGACTTTGTTGAAATTGCATTATTTTTCTTCTTAGAATTGCCATTCTTAAGAGTGAAAATCAGAAGAAAATGTTTGTTTATTTAGTATTACACATATATTGGGTCTGAACTAAAATTTAGGTAAGCAGCGGCAAAAATTTAGTCATATAAACTTGAAATCTGAACACAAATTTAATTGAAGACATGTATTCTTTGCCATCCAATTCTCATTAATAACTTATCTTTAATGAAGCAGCATCTAACTCATAATAGCAGCTTTGCATTAATCATTCACTGTGCCTAAGCAATAATTCATTGTCTTTTCAAACACTTTGGCCATATGTGACTGGTCATTGGTCATAAAGACTGTCTCATATATATACATATATATATGCACACACTAGACTAATGTAAATTAATGACTAATATCCATTCTTCTTAGATGGGAGACTAAAGACCTGGGTTTACGGTGTAGCAGCTGGGGCATTTGTGTTACTCATCTTTATTGTCTCCATGATTTATCTAGCTTGGTGAGTGATTATTTCAAAATCTAGGGGGGCATGCAATCTATTTCAGCAAAAATACTGTCAGTCGACCATAATGTATAAATAGCAAACTGTATCAAATCAGTATTCCATGTTTAATATTCACCTGCAATTCTAAATAAAAATGCCTTTAGTCATAGTCTAAAACTTACCAAATCTGAGCTGTTTAAAATCTGAAGATGAGCCAGAGTTGCTTCTCAAGTATGTTCTCCCCGGTTATGCAAGAGTACTGCTTCGTATGCTTGCGGTGAACTCCCGAGTTTGATACTCAGTTACTACTGGTGGAAGAGATTATGGTGCTACCTCATCTAATTCAACTGTCTTTTTAAACATAATAAATTGTGTATTATTTATAAAGATTTCTGGTCTAATATAAGTGATTATACTCCAGTATTATTTCCATTAGTACCAGAGGAATTCCATTTGATAACTCACCTTTTTTGCAGGGGCTCTATTTCAATTTTATTTGGAGCATAAGTAAGAAATTCAAAGACACCAGAATATCAAACTGTAAGATTGAATTTAGGTCATACGGGAAATTAGGCAATTTTATCAATACATTTCAAATATTTTCATTTAAAAACGTCAAATTTACAATTGACTTTCTTTCTCCTGTTGTTGTTGTTATTTACAGCAAAAAGCCAAAGAAACCCCAAAGAAGGCAAAACAACCGACTGAAACCTTTAACCTTAGCCTACGATGGAGATGCAGACATGTAAAATGTAACTGACCCTGGCACCAGCCAGTTTCAGATTTCTGACTGTGCAGTAGTCATCCAAAAACCACACAACTCTTCATACTGTGGGAACTAAAATGCACTGTAATTTTTTAAAAGAGCATCAAAGAAAGGAGTGAAAAATCACAGTGCTATTGGAGATATCAAGACAGTACCACTTACAAAAAAAAAAAAAATCAGCCCTGAGAATTCTAGGAGTTTTAGTTGAATACATGCTGCATTCTAAGTTTTCTGTGATCTTTGCTGAAATCTACCTACTGACAATTCACTTTTATCCCCCAAAATATGGTTGTGAAATTGTTCAGTGAGGATGCCAGATGCGAGCCTCTGTTGGCAGGGTTAACCCATAAAACATTTTAGCATGAGGAGTTGACACCAAGATCTCTACAACACTATAGTCAAGCATAGCAACATGTATACTCAACTGAAGAATACACATTACTAAGTCAGACTATGTTAATAAGCAATTTTAATGGTGAATAAAAGAGAAGCTTTAAGCTGAGCAGAACACCCATTGAATAAATACAGCATCTTGGTCATTGATGGTAGCTTTCATTAACCTGCATTTCAGAGGCAAAGACTCTTTTATAAGAATTAATTCTGGTCTTTCTCCAAAATACGAACGCTGGACATGTACTAGTATCTTAGAAAAAACAGAGTCCTCAAGTTCAGTATTTTATAGTGGTTCTTGTCTGGAAAACTAATTTGCTTGTGTTAACATATTTCTACTTTCCCTAATTTTCAAACTGGTTGCCTGCATCTCTTTTGCTATATGGAAGGCACATTTTTGCACTATATTAGTGCAGCATGATAGGCCCTTAACCAGTATTGCCATGGAAACTGCCTCTTTTCGTATGGGATGAAGACATCTGTGCTCAGAGTGTCATGGAGACATTTCCAAGTTCTTGTATTCTGAAGAGTACAGAGTTCAGTTTGGATGGCGACCGGATGGAATTCGCTCTTGCATCTGCTGTACACACCCCTTCTCACCGCTGTGGCCATCGTGAAATCAACATCATGGCAGGGATTTAAGTGTTCAAATCCTGAACTCACTGACCTTTCAAAAGATGGATCCCTCTAGTTGGTTTTTAATTGTACTTTGAAGGCTGTTTATGGCTAGATTTTTATATTTGTTATCTTTGTTAAAAAAAGAAAAGAAAAGAAAAAAAGGAGCTGGTTGTCATTTTAATTTTGAGCAGTTAGAGAAAATAAGGTCTTGATAATTTTTTAACCAGAAGAAATCAAAACTGTACGATGATTTTTCTTTTTCCCTCATTCACATTCCTTTCACATCAAATGTTCCATAGTTTTGTCTTTCTTAGTAGTAAAATTTCAAGGAGTCTTTGTAGGATTTCAAAAACTAAAATTTTCACAAGGGAATAAATATTTTGCCCAGGATTTTGTTCAATATCTAGACCAAGGGTTGCAAACTTTTTCCTGCAAAGGGCCAGATAGTATAAATTTTCAGCCAACTCTTTGTCACAACTTTTCAATTCTGTCATCAGGAAAGTGCAGGTATAAACGATACACAGCACATGAAAAAATGAACATGGCAGTTTTACAAGAAACCTTCCATTATAAAGACAGTCATCAGGCCACATTTACAGGTTGTGGTTTGCTCACCACTGGTTCAGAAGTTTTTTTTTAGTGTTTACCTCTTGATTCTGTCATCTCCTGTTTTCATTCATTTACCTTAGAATATGAGCACTGTTTAATTTCAAAGGTGAAAAAGAATCATTAAACATCATCACTGTTTTGGAAGTAGATACATTTTTCACAGATGTTGCCCTGGGAATGGCACAGTGAAATAGTATCTGACTTGGCAACTTCTTGTGTATGAAAAGAAAATTCAAAAGGTGCCATTAAAAAGCAATTCCGTTTTTCAGGCAACACTTACTGCAACAACCTTTGGTAGAGGGGAGGACATTGGGTTTTCAGGTCTTATAAAAATAGTATAATAAGCTATTTTATCTTAAACATAGCTGTGTTGCTATAAAAGTTTAGACTAGGTGTTTTACCTTCATAGTAGAGTTAGAGCTCCCCCTGCTGTTCATTGGAGTATTTGCAAAGATAACAAATTGGTTGCCTCCAAAATGAACAAATTTCTACTTATTTCAATAAGAATTAAATGTAGAAAGCACTAATTCCTTCTTCAACATTTATTGTTTTGGGCAAAGCAAATAATGACAGGTGGTCACAAAGATGAGAATTTTGCTTTAAATCAAGGATTTAAAAAAGCAAATTCCATTACATCTGTCTTATTGAAGAGGAAGAACGAAAATATTATGATTGTTCTAAAACTGTGATCATCAGTGTATGTACTCAGGGGTCTTCCAGATAATCCTCAAGTTGATCTCTTTGAATAAAATGAACTTCATTTGTCCAAAATGGTTGAGAAAGAATCTACTGCAATTACTTGAAGAATTTAGCCTTATAAAACACATGCAACATCTCCTAACTTTGAAATTATTGAATAGAATAAAATATTGTTACAAAAGCTATACTTCTGCTACTGTAAAAGGTCATCGATTCAGAAGGCAGATCAGTATCATCTAACCCATATTGTAAAAATGAATTGATCAAAATTGTAAAATTTTATGAAAGTACATTGTTTTATTCATAAATTAGTTACATTTTACAACACTACATAGATGAAGGAGGCTAGGTTCAATGTGACTTAACACTAGGGAACATATTGGAAGTTCCCTGCTAGGGTAAATATTGGGTGGTCTCGGGCTAGAAAGATTGAAGGAAGGACATGTGACCCACTGGCAATTTTGGACAAATGAAGGTTACTATATTCATGTTTAGAACATGAAAATAGCCTTAGTTCTGTTCCTGGCATGAGGCAATAATGAGTTAAGCACGTTACTGGAATTTCATGAAAATTTTATTCCTCCTGTTCAATTCTGACCATTCAGGAGGGGAATTATAGTAACTAGTCCGTTGACACATTTGCCTTACCAAAATGGCCTGTGAGCCCAAAAAAGATTTAGAACTACTGCTGTGTAAAGATGAAGGTCTGTTTGGTTTAAAAAAAAAAAAAAAAAAAAAGAAAGAAAAAGAAAAGAAAAAAGAAAAAGTATGACACAGTATTCTACGCTTTTGCTGCACTGCTTCAGTAGAAACCACACAGAATTGGCACAGCTGATCTCTCTTGAAAGGAGTTGCTTTTCTTCTTTATCAGTACCTGATCTAGGATATGGGCCAGAATTCTTATTTGAAAGCCTTTTGGAGGACACTACAGTGTAGCGCCAAGCTAATTTAGAAAGGAGTATGTAAAAGCATGTTCTTAATTGTAACAAAGCACAAATTACTTTTAACAAGACAAATATTTCTTGAATTATCACATGTAAGATGCTCTGCTAGGCTCTGTAAAACCACTAGTCATGGCTTTTGTATCTATGACACTCAAAAGAAGGAAAAACGTTTATTGAGTGAAGTCATCACTTAAATCACCCTTTACTCTGGATTTGTTTCCAGCGTGGATTTTTCCTTATGGAATGTCTAGGTCTCAGGCCATGCTGTTAGGCTTTTGCTGTCACCCTCCTGTGCCCTCAGGTAGGTGGCAATGCTTGCTGTGACTTAATCAGAACCCTGTTAAGTTCCTGGACATTCCAAGATAAAGCCACTTATGCAGAACTTCTTACAGGCAGTAACATCTCTCAGTTTTTTGTTTGTTTCTGGGTGGTTTTTTGTATGGTTTTTTTTTTTTTTTTTTTTTTTTACCTCCTTTAAATCCCTATACCCATTGCTCCTTTGCTATGATTTTCTCTGGTGTCTCTGCTCTCTCATTAACAACTAATGTTAGAAACGGTGAAGTTCTATATTTCCTATCTCTTAGAGTCCAAGTGTCACTTAGCGTGTGAATATCTTGATTTAAACAAAAAGGAGATGTAGAAGACATGCCCCCTCAATAAAAAAAAAAAAAAAAAAAGACTTTCTGTAAAAATGTCAATTAAGCATGACCCAGCTTTCTCTTACCTTCTCCTCCTCGCCTCTGTGTTCATGTCCCACCCTGTTAAGAGAGGAAGGCAGGGCTGTACCTTACAGGGAGGAGAGCCTTGTAAGACTCATGCTTCCAAAATCACCGGAGATGTAGGTGTCTAAGTATCACCAAATTCAAATGGGTTTCTTGTCCTACTTCCCACTAAGGCTGAGGGTACTGAAAGGAGCCAGACAGGAACGAGTTGGTGAAGAATCTGGTCAGAAAGTGAGCTTTCCTAGATCTAGTTTACACCTGTGAGAACAAAACCTCTGCCTGTCCCGCCTAGTCCTATCTTGGGGTGGCCGTGACTACAGAAGAGGATTTCAGGGTCTTCATCTGGGGTGTGGGACTACCAAACCTGACTCTTTCCAAAAAGGATGTTTTGTAGTGTGATTATGGTAATTGCGTCTAGCAGGGACACTGAAAATGGTTATGTCTACATTACTGAGTAAAATAAATGCTCAGTGAATAGACTTCACTTCGTAGTTTGAGGTTTTCACGCTTCTCCCAAGCCAGGTCTGAAAACGAGCAGTATGCGACCACTTATAGTTTGTGGCAGTCATGTTTTCGGCAGTCAAAATCTCTAGTCTGTTTAGAATATAAAATGTCAGTCTTGTGTTTTAGGCTTTTTTTTTTTTTCTTAAAAGCAATAGTTTCTAGAGCATCTACTTTGAACCTTCAATGAAATTTTCACAACTATTTTTCAGCAGTCTATGTGTGTTTGTTTTTAACAAGTCAACATTAAGATCCCCTCTCTGGTACTTTTTCCTGCCTATTTGTAGCACAGAGATTTGAAGAGCTCAGTATCTGTCGTTGTAAAATACAACTTTATTAAATTTGCAATATGTCTTTATATAAATTATAATCCCCTAAATGTTTTTTTGTTAATTTAATTACCTGAATATTTATTTTGTTTAAATAAGAAGGCAGCTGTCTAAGAAGTTTTTGTTAATATTACTTTGTAAATTGTGTAATGTAATTTATTTTAAATTATGTACATTTCTTTTTTAATGCACAAAATGTCTATGTACAATTAACTACAGATTTGAAATAATGTCACTAAGCTTTATTCAGTTAACACAGATGGCATGTGAAGATGTAATATGCTTTTTTACATTTTCATATGGGTTATTTGTAAATAACTCTGTTGCTGACAAACATAAACATGGAAATCATTTTCATTCTACTCCAGTGTACTTTTTTAATACACATCGTTTGCTGCTCAGAGTGGGTTAAAAATATATATATTTCAGTGAATATCCAACCACTTTTACTACTCTATTGCCTGTTCCTGAGTCTTTTTTAAAAATATATATATAACAACTCTAATAGGCAAAGATCAAGAGATGCAAACCTTAACTTTACAAGTCTGCTGAGGCCACCACATTCATCATTGTGGACAAATGACCTCTTGGTGTCCTGTCAATTAAGAGAGAGTGCCGGCAGAGGCTAATAAGGCACTCTCAAAGCAAGTGCAACACTAACTGTCCCATCAGTCAGAAGGCAAGTCCCTCACTGTCCCTTCTTCGTACGCCTCCAAACACCAAACCTTTAAAACAAGGTAAGAGCTCACACATTAACAAATTAAGATTCACACATTCACAAAACCAGCAAGGGATGCACAAATGACTGCCAGTGAAACTTGGAATTAAAAGATTTTCTGATACAGCTGTTTGCTGCAATGTAATTAAGAAAGGAACCCTTTAAACTTCATATATGAACTCCTCAAATATGCCGCTAGCTTCAAATACTTGATGGAAAAGTGATTTTCAGTCTCCTTATATTCCATATTGTTCATGACAACTGAATCTAGATGAAAACATGTTTAAGTCTATCACACCCAGATAATTATTTATAAGTATCTAGATATGCCATGTCAAATTACCAGCCCCAGTTTTTATGTTGCAACTCCAGTTTATGTCCTGCAAACACAAATACCAACATCACTGGTCTACATTCTATATTTGCTTCTTCTAAGTACCTACTGATTTCTGTCATTAAACTCTGAACATACTCCAAAGAAAAGCCAACACACACTTCAATGTACAGTTCACATCAGTGTCCATTACTCTCCAAAGATAGTAGATACATAGAAAATGTTTAAATGCAGACATCCTTTCTATTATTGCAGGGTTTTTTTCCTTTTTTTTTTTTTTTTTCCCCACATGACTTTCCCTTCCCCTTCCCACCTTACTCCACACCATCTCCCTGCCAAGGCGTCCCATGCCAGGTTTTTCTTCTTGATCATATAATCTTCTAAATATGATGGACAGGAGAAGGAAGAGGGAAAGATAAAACTGGGCTGAACTTAGTAGATACAATAGAAAATGGTTTCCTTTTTTGTGTATATTACTCTTTTCTAACAAGTAAAATGGACTTTGCCCCCTCCCAAACTTCGTCAACACCTACAGCAAACCCCACAATTTTTGGTCACAGTTTGAGTTATGAAAAATACCAATTCCATAGAAAGTTCTAAAGACTCCAACAAAAAATTATTAAAAATAATAAATGAAGTCAGTAAAATTGCAGGATACAAAATACACAAAACAATCAGTTGTGTTTCTGTATACAAAAAAGAAAACAATTCCATTTACAATTTCACCATGAAGAATAAAATATCTAAAAATAAACCAAGCAAAATATTCTGAAAACCAAAAAAACAAGAAGAAACTGAAGACAACACTAATAAGATATTCAATGCTCATGGCCTGGAAGAATGAATATAGGTAAAATGTCCATATTACCCAAATAAATCTACAGATTGAATACAATCTCTATAAAAATACTAACACTATTTTTCACGGAATTTGAATACTAAAATTTGTATGGAGCCATAAAAGACTTCAAATAGCCCAAGCAATCTTGAGAAAGAACGAAGTTTGAGGGGCCACAATCCCAGATTTCAAGATACACTACAAAATTGTCATCAAAATAACATGGTACCGGCACAAAAACAAACCCATACATCAATGAAATAAGAGTAGAAAGCCCAGGGAAAAAGCCACACTTATAAGACCAATTGATCTAGGACAAGGAAACCACAAAGATACAATGGGAGAAAGATAGTCTCTTTAATACCTGGTATTTTAGGGAAACTGCACCACTCTCTTAGACCATACACAAAAATAAACTCAAAATGGATTAAAGACCTAAATGTGAGACCTTTAATCACGAGAATCCTAAAACATAGGTAGTAATTGCCCTGACATTGGCCTTAATAATGTTTTTCTAGATAGGTCTCCTGAGGCAAGGTTAACAAAAGCAAAACTGAACTTTTGAGACTACACCAAAAGAAAAAGCTTTCCTGCATGAAAGGAAATTTTGTCAACAAAACAAGACAACCTATTGAATGGATGAATATATTTTGAAATGTTATATTCAGTAAGAGGTTAATGTTGAAAATATGTACATAACTTATACAACACCAAATAATAATAATCTGATTAAAATGTGCAAAAGACAGGAATAGCCATTTTTACAAGAAGACATCCAGATGGCTAACCAAGACATGAAAAGACCCTCAACACAACTAATTATCAGGAAAATGCAAATCAAAACCCAATGAGATACTACCTTATACAGGTCAGAATGGCCAGACTCAAAAAAAATAATAATAATAATAACTGTTAGGAGGGGAGAAAAAGGAAACTTCATGTACTGTTGGCGGGAATATAAATTGGTGCACTGTTATTAACAGTAGAGATTCCTCAAAAATTAAAAGTAGAAGTATGAGGTGAATCTGGTGGTTCAGTTGGTTAAGAGCTCAACTCTTGAGTCTTGATTTCAGCTGAGATCATGTCGCAGTTTGTGAGCCCAAGCCCTGCATCGGGCTCTGCACGGACAGTCCAGAGCCTACTTGGGATTCTCTCCCTCTCTCTCTCTCTGCCCCTCCCCTACTCTTGCATACGTGCATCTGCTCTTTCTCTCTCAAACTTTTTAAAATGTTTTTTCTTTATTTTTTGAGAGAAACAGAGAGAGACACACAGAGAGAGAAAGAGAGACAGCATGAGCAGGGGAGGGTCAGAGAGAGAGGGAGACACAGAATCCAAAGACAGGCTCTGAGCTAGTTGTCAGCACAGAGCCCGATGCAGGGATTGAACCCACAAACCGTGAGATCATGACCTGAGCCAAGGCCAGACGCTCAACCAACTGAGCCACCCAGGCCCCACAAACAAACATTTTTTAAAAATAGAAATACGTTACAACCCGTATTTCCACTACTAGGTATTTACCCAGAGAAAAAAGCACTAATTCAAGATATATGCACCCCTATGTTTACTGCAGCATTATTTATAATAGCCAAGATATGGAAGCAACCCCTGTCCATCAATAGATGAATGGATAAAGAAATTATGGTGGGTGTGTATGTGTGTATCTATACATATATACACACACATTTATGTATACTATATTTATACATACTATGTAAATTATACATAAATGTACTATATATACATATATCATGGAATATATATAATAGTCATAGAAAAGAAGAACATTGTGCCATGTACAACTATAGGGATGGACCTTAAGTGTATAAAGCTAAGTGAAATAAGACAAATCCAGTATGATTTGACTTATATGTGAAAACCAAAAACAGATTGGAAAGAGACAAACCAATAAATACAGAGAACCAACTGGTGGTTGCCAGAGATAGGAGATAGAGGGAGGATGGGCAGAATGGGTGAAGGGGAGGGGGAGGGATGTTTTTCCAGCTATGGAATGAGGAAGGCTGAATAAGTCAGCAGGATAAAATATATAGTATCATTGACTACAATTCCTATGCCGTAGCGGTGTTCTGTGGGGAGAGATGGTAGCTACGCTTGTGGTGAACACAGCCCATGTACAGACCTGTCAAATCACTGTTTTGTTCCTTGCCTGGAATGAAGCCCAACACATAGTAAGAATAATGAATTCTTGTTGGATGAATAAATTAATTAGTGAACTGTAAGGTTTATAGGCAAAGAGTGGTTAAGATTACATAGCAGATCAGTTACAAGGCCAGTAGAGTTAAAAAACCAAACATTCATCTAAAGCTGAGAGTTGTCAGTTTTCTATCATGAATACATTTCAACTTCATTTAACTTTCCAGAAATATTTTACCTACACCCTTCAGAAGGCACATTGTTGACATATAGAACCGTTACAGACCAGTGGAAAAAACAAAAACAGTAGTGACTGAGGCTCACATCACAGGGGAGTCACAGCTGAGAATATACCAGCTGTAAGAGGGAACTGGAAATACTGGAAAATAAGGGAGGGAGGCCGATTAAGAACAGAACCTTTGCAAATTTCTAGAAAGCCCTTGTTCCAGGATAGAAAAGCAACCTGGCTATCCCGTTTAGCCTCAAACTATATTATTTTATGGTATCAATAACAAACAAGTGAAATGCTATTTGCTTTAAAGCAGAAATATAACAGAATAGAGTTATAATTCAGAGTCCTTCCCAAATCCCCATAACTCACTTTGAAATAATAGAGGGGGACTCTCAACAAACAAGCCAATACATTAATAGATCATTTCAAATTAATCCTCTATAGATTCTAGGCCAACATCACTGACAACAAGGGGGATCTATATTTCCTGCATTTGTCAAACAAAGAAGGGCTGAAGCCAAAGGACTTTGAACTCCACGAGTCTGGGGGGAAAAAAAGAGACCGTCTACCAGGGAGAAACCGGGACAACCTGATTGGCCATAGGTGGGTGCTTGTGAACTGAGGGAGGTAAAACAGGCTGTGTAGACATGGAGGGGAGGGATCCATTTCTGCAGAGAGACAAAGGGAAGAGACAGAGCAGTTGAGGAAGCATAGGACTGTATTTCAACAAGAGAAAAACCTCAGAGTGGGACAGAGAAAGATCCAATCTCTAACTGCAGGGCTTTCTTCAGCCTGGGGCAAGCTGCCCTGTTTGTGCACCTGGGGAGAAGGGGCGCCACTCCTCGATTTGGTGATAGGTCAGGGGTGCAGTCCAGAGCAGTAGAAACAGATCTCCTCCCCTGAAATGCTGCAGCATGGGACCACACCAGATGGGACCACTTATCAGGAAGCATCGAGAGTCGCTTCCCCAGTACCAGCACATACAGAGTGGGAGTTTAAATCCCAGCCAAGCACCAGGACATGGGAGTCAGTGGAGTGAGACAGACCACCTTGTCTGTACCTGCAGCACAGTGAGGACGGGTCCTGGAGAAGAGACTGGTTGTCGCCATTTTTCTCCCCCACCACCACCAAGGCAGGACCTCAGGGATTGGTCCTCAGAGCCCACAGTGGAAGAAGCCTATGTCAAACCACACCCCTCCACACTGGGTAACTAGTATCTACTGCAACAGGACAGAAGCTGTAGAACCACACAGACCCTTCCTCCAGACCAGCTCTGCTGCATTGCCTGGATTAACTATAGAACAATTCTTGTTATTTACATATATTCTCCCGTTTTGCTTTATCACTTCCCTCCTCTAAGCTGGTTACTCTGGTGATTGGATTAAATATATCTGTTTAAACAAACCATTTCCTTGATACATGTTCTAAACCTCCTTCCTTACTTTCTCTCTCTGGAATAATCAAGCCATATAGTTTCTCTGTCTGGGTAACTTTATCTTTGTTTCTTCCCCCCCCTCCCCCCATCTCCCCCACCCCCACCCCCACCTCCTTCCTTATTTTCCTTTCTCTTTCTCTCTCTGGATTAAGCCTTTTAGTCTCTCTCCCTGGTCAACGTTTATTTTTTCTTTTTCCCCCAGCCTCTGTCATTTCTCTCTTTGTACATGCTCTTCCATCAACACCACTCCCACCCTGCTCTTATAGCTGCAGGTTTCTGGTTTTATGATTTTCGATTGTTTTCTGTTTTTATTTGTTTTGTTTGCATGTTTCTGCTTCCTGTTTGTTTTCCTTTCCAGGGCTACTTCTAGGAACAAATCGAAGCACACCTGTTGGAGGGTCCCAAATGTCACTACGAGTAGGGAAATAAAATAACCAAAGTTACAACAACAGAGATCAAATAACTCTCTAAAAAATACCCCTTGAAGGGTCAGGCTTTGGACAGTATATGACCCCCCCTCCCCCTTTAATATGGCAGTGCTCACAGGTGCAGAGCACGTAGGAAGCTGTTAAAACTCATAAGGGACAGAAAACTAGCCAAAATGATGAAATGGAAGAATTCTCCTCAAAAGAAATTCTATGAAGAACTGACAGCTAATGAATTGATCAAAGCAGGTATAAGCAACATAACTAAACAAGAAATTAAAAAACACTAAAATTAATCACTGGGCTTGAAAAGAAGCATAGAAGACAGCAGAGACTCTATTGCTAAAGAGATCAAGAAACTAAAAAATAGTCATGATGAATTAAAAAATGCTATAAATGAGGTGCAAAATAAAATGGAGGCAGCAACAGCACAGACTGAAGAGGTGGAGGGGAGAACAGATGAATTAGAAGATAAAATTATGGAAAAAGAGGAAGCCAAGAAAAAGATAAAAAATCTAGGATCACAAGGGGAAAATTAGAAAACTAAGTGATTCAATCAAATGGAACCCTACGCCTATCATAGGAATTCTGGAAGCAGAGAGAGAGAAAGAGGCTGAGGGTGTAGTGAACAAATCATAGCTGAGAACTTCTCCAACCTGGGGAAGGAAACAGCCATCGAAATCCAAGAGGCACAGAGAACTCCCTTCAGATGTAATGGTAATCAATCTTCTGCTTGATCTATCACAGTGAAACTAGCAAGACACAAGGATAAAGAGAACTCTGAAAGCAGCTAGGGATAAATAGGCCTTAACATACAAAGGTAGACACTTAAGGGTTGTAGCAGACCTTATCTACTGAAACTTGGCAGACCAGAAAAGAATGGCAGGAAATGTTCAATGTGATAAACAGGGAAAAAATATGCAGCCAAGAATCCTTTATCCAGCAAGCCTGTCATTCAGAATAGAAGGAGAGCTATAGGTTTTCCCAAACAAAAAACTGAAGGAATTCATAAACTAGCCCTACAAGAAATCCTAAGGGCAGACTCTATGAGGGAAATGTTGCAAGGAACATAAAGTACCGGAGACATCACTACAAGCATGAATTCTACAGAGGACACAATGACTCTAAACCCCTATTTTTCAATAATAACACTGAATGTAAATAGACTAAATGCTCCAAACAAAAGATACAGGGTATCAGAATGGATAAAAAAAGACCCATCTATTTGCTATCTACAAAAGACTCCTAGACCTGAAGACACCTTCAGATTCAAAGTGAGGGGATAGAGAACTATCTATCATGTTACTGGAAGTCAAAATAAAGCTGGAGTAGCCATACTTTTATCAGATAAACTAGACTTTCAAGTAAAGGCTGTAACAAGAGATCAAGAAAAGCATTAAATAATAACTACAGGGTTTATCCATCAAGAAGAGCTAATGATTATAAATATGTACACACCTAATTCGGGAGCACACAAATATATAAAACAATCACAAACATAAGCAATCTTATTGATAAGAATTTGCTAATTGCAGGGGATTTTAATACTCCACTTATAGCAATGGATAGATAAATCAGACATAAAATCACTGAAGAAACAATGGACCTGAACGACACACAGGAACAGACGAATTTGACAGATTTATTTAGAACTCTACATCCTGAGGCTATTGAATTCACTTCCTTTGAGTGCACATGACACACTCTCCAAGATCAACCACATACTGGGCCATAAAGCAGCCCTCCGTAAGTATAAAAGGATTGAGATCATACCATGCACACTTTCAGACTGCAATGCTATTAAACTTGAAATCAACCAGAAGAAGAAGTCTGGAAAACCTCCAAAAGCATGGAGGTTAAATAACATCCTACTGAAGAATGAATGGGTCAACCAGGGAATTCGAGAAGAAATTAAAAAGCATATGGAAACAAATGAAAATGAAAATATCACAATTCAAACCCTTTGAGGTTCAGCAAAGGCAGTTTTAATAGAAAAATACATTGCAATCCAGGCCCATCTCAAGAAATAAGAAAAATCCCAAATACAAAATCTAACAACACTCCTAAACGAACTAGAAGCAGAACAGCAAAGACACCCCAAACCCAGAAGAAAAATAATAAAGATCAGGGCATAAATAAATAATATAGAACCCAAAAAAGCAGTTGAACAGATCGATAAAACCAAGAGCTGTTTTTTTTTTTTAAAGTGATAAACCTCTAGCCAGGCTTCAAAAAAAAAAAAAAAAAAAAAAAAAAAAAAAAAAAAAAAAAAAAAAAAAAAAAAAAAAAAAAAAAAAAAAAAAAAAAAAAAAAAAAAAAACCAAAAAAAGAGCCAAATAGATAAAATCACGAATGAAAATGGACCAATTACAACCAATTCCTCAGAAATACAAGCAATTATCAGAGAATACTATGAAAAATTATATGCCAACAAATTGGATATCCTGGAAGAAATGGACAAATTCCTAAACACACACTACCAAAACTCAAATAGGAAGAAATAGAAAATCTGAACATACCCATAACTAGTGGAGAAATTGCATCAGTTAGTAAAAATCACCAAAAAAAAAAAAAAATAAGAGTCCTGGACCAGCTGGGTTCCCTGGGGAATTCTACCTGACATTTAAATCAGACTTTATACCCATTCTTCTCAAGCTGTTCCAAAAAATAGAAATGAAAGGAAAACTTCAGGACTCATTTGACAAACTCAGCACAACTTTGATTCCCAAATCAGCCAGAGACCCAGCAAAAAAAGAAATTAGAAGCCTATATCCCTGATGAATATGGATGTAAAAATTCGTAATAAGATACCTGCAAATCTAATTCAACAGCATACAAGAAGAATTATTCACCATGATTAAGTGGGATTCATTCCTGAGTTACAGGGCTGGTTCATTATTTGCAAATAAAGCACTGTAATACGTCACATTAACAAAAGAAAAGACAAAAACCATATGATTCTGTCAAGTTGCAGAAAAAGCATTTGACAAAATACAGCAGCCTTTCTTAATAAAAATCTTTGAGAAAGTCAGAATAGAAGGACCTTACCTAAACATTATAAAAGCCATTTACGAAAAGCCCACAGCTAATATCATCCTCACTGGGAAAAAACTGAGAGCGTTCCCCCTGAAATCAGGAACACGACAGGGGTGTCCACTCTCACCACTGCTGTTTAACATAGTGCTGGCAGTCCTAGCATCAGCAATCAGACAACAAAAGGAAATAAAAGACATCAGAATTGGCAAAGAGGAAGTTGAACTTTCACTTTTCATAGATGACATAATGCTCTACATGGAAAACCTGACCAACTCCACCCAAAGTCTGCTACAATTGATGGATAAATTCAGCAAAGTCCAGGGTTCAAAAATCATTGTATAGAAATTGGTTGCATTTTTATACACCAATAATGCAGTAAAACAAAGACATCAAGAAACTAATCCCACTCACAATTGCACAAAAAAACATAAAATACATAGGAATAAACTTAAACACGGATGTAAAAGATCTGTATGATGAAAACTATAGAAAACTTATGAAGGAAATTGAAGAAGATGCAAAGAAATGGAAAAATATTCCATATTCATGGATTGGAAGAATACTGTTAAAATGTCAATACTACCCAATGCAATCTACACATTCTTTGCAATACCAGTCAAAATTGCACCAGCATTCTACTCAAAGCTAAAACAAACTATCCTAAGATTTTCAGAACCACAAAAGAACCCGAATAGCCAAAGTAATATTGAAGAAGAAAACCAAAACAGGAGGCATCACATTCCCAGACTTTAACCTCTACTACAAAGCTGTCATCATCAATAAAGTATAGTATTGGCACAAAAACAGACACATAGCCCAATGGAATAGAATAGAGAATACAGAATTGGACCCATAAATGTATGGGCAATTAATCTTTGACAAAGCAGGAACAAGTATCCAATGGAAAAAGACAGCCTCTTTAACAAATGGTGCTGGGAGAACTGGACGGCAACATGCAGAAGAATGAAACTAGACCACTTTCTTACACCATACATAAAAATAAACTCAAAATTGGTGAAGGACCTGAATGTGAGAAAAGAAAGTACCAAAACCCTAGAGGAGAAAGAAGAAAACAACCTCTTTGACCTCAGTCGTGGCAATTTATTACACATCTCTAAAGGCAAGGGAATTAAAAGCAAAAATGAACTATTGGGACCTCATCAATATAAAAAACTTCTGCACTGCAAAGGAAACAATCAACAAAATTAATAAGCAAATGACAGAATGGGAAAAGATGTTTGCAAATGGCATATCAAATAGAGGCTGGTACCCAAAATCTATAAGGAAGTCACCAAACTCTCCACCTGAAAAACAATCCAGTGAAGAAATGAGCAAAACACAAACAGACACTTTTCCAAAGAAGACATCCAGGGGCGCCTGGGTGGCTCAATGGGTTAAGTGGCCGACTTCAGTTCAGGTCATGATCTCACGGTTTGTGGGTTTGAGCCTGCGTCGGGCTCTGTGCAGTCAGCTCAGAGCCTGGAGCCTGTTTGTTTCAGATTCTGTGTCTCCCTCTCTCTCTGCCCCTCCCCCACTCATGCTCTGTTTTTCTCTGTATTAATAATAAACATTAAAAAATAAAAAAATAAAATAAAATAAAGACATCCAGATGGTCAACAGACGCATGAAACGACACTCAGCATCACTCATCATCAGGGAAATATGAATCAAAACCACACTGAGATACCACCTCACACCAGTCAGAGTGGCTAAAATGAACAAATCAACAGACTATAGATGCTGGCGAGAATGTAGAGAAATGGGCACCCTCCTACACTGTTGATGGGAATGTAAATGGTACAGCTGCTCTGGAAAACAGTGTGGAGGTTTCTCAAAAAATGAACAGTAGAACTCCCCTATGACTCATCAATAGCACTGCATGTACTGTATGAACATGTACCCCAATGTTCATAGCAGCACTGTCAACAATAGCCAAATCATGGAAAGAGCCTAAATGTCCATCACCTGATGAATGGACCAAGATGGTGTGGTTTATATATAATGGAATACTACATGGCAATGAGAAAGAATCAAAGCTGGTCATTTGTAGCAACATGGATGGAGCTTGAGTGTCATGCTAAATGAAATAAGTCAGGCATAGAAGGACAGATACATATGTTTTCACTCATAAGACTAACAGGAGAAACTTAACAGAGGACCAGGGGAGGGAAAGGGGGGAAAAAAAGAGCTAGGGAGAGGGAGGGAGGCAAATAGTGAGAGACTCTTGAATACTGAAAACAAACTAAGGGCTGAAGAGAAAGGGGGATTATGGGCATCGAGGAGGGCACTTGTGGGGGAGAGCAGTGGGTGTTATATGGAAACCAAATTGACAATAAACTATAAATTAAAAAAAAAGAAAAGAAAAATAGAACCTATAAAAAAATAGAGTGAGCATCTTTTCTAGGTCCTCAACAATTGCCATATTCCTTTGAAAATTTGGATCAGCTTCCAACATTTTATCCTCTGAGCTCTCCATGTCCTGCAGAGGATATGGAGAAACAGGGACCCTCCTACACTGTAAGTAGGAATGCCAATGGGTATAACTGCTCTGGAAAACAGTGTGGAGGTGCCTCAAAAAAGTATCAATAGTGGGGGAGCCAAGACGGTGGAGAAGGGAGCTCTGTAAACTTTGCCCACATCTATCACACTGAGAAGGACATTACTCTTATCTGCAAGAGTGGAAGGAGAAAATACAGACTTTAGAAAGAAGACAACCTCAAAGATGCCTGAGTGAGTGAGTGCGAACTGGGGGGTTTGGAAAATAGGCCAGCCTGAGAGGGGCAGGGGAGGTGGGAGCACCAGCCCAACACAGTGGAAGGGTGCAAAGCCCCTGAGAGACAAAGGGAAGAGAAAGAGAAACTGAACATGCTCATAGTACTGTCTCTAGAGAAGAGATAAAGAACTTTTAACCTGGGACAGAGAAAAAAACCCTCTCACTCCATATCTAACCACTGGGCAGCATGAAGCCTGAATACGGGTGGCACCAAGAAAAAACAGCTCACACCCATACGCGATCCTGGCAGGGAGTTGGCAGCAGCAGTTATGGGGGCATGCACTTCGCCTCCTGCAGCACACCTCGCCTCTGGCAGCAGCGCGAATCCCAGCCTGTGCCAAGAGAAACTGCTCCCTCCCCCCTACCAGATCACAACTAAGAAGCCAGCCGCCAAAGCAAGTACATCTCATCCGTGGTAGCATAAAAGTGCAGGGACTAGGATTTTGAAGCAAGGCGAGCTTGGAAAATACAGCTTGGCTTGTCCATAGCACAAGGAGATCTGACTCATAAGACTGGCTTGCAATGCTTATTTCCAGCGGAACTTGGGGCACCGCCTTTCTACTCTCCATGCAACCACCAAGGCGGGACCTCCAAGAGCAGCCCCCAAGACCTACATACACCAAACTACACCGATCCACTAGGGGGAGCTGCTGCTTTTTTTGTACTTTTATTATTATTACCTTTTTTACTCTTTTTTAATTCTTACCCTTTCTTTTTTTCCTTTCTCCCTTTTTTTTTTTTTTTGCCATCCAGATATATTTTCCCTTACCTCATCCTTATCTCTCCCCTCAGCTATATGCTTTTAGACTGTCCATTGTCCTTTGTTGTCTCTACCCCCCCCCCTTATTTTCTTCTTCTCTGTTCTTCTTTGCTCTCCCTTCCTTTATTCTTCCTTTCCCCCTTTTAAAATGTTTGTTAGATTTGTCTGTGTGTTTGCATGCTTTTGTTTCCTGTGTGTTTGTCTGTTTCCATTTTAGAACTACCCCAATAAACAAGCCAAAGTACACATGACGGAGAGTCCCAAATACCACTGAGTAGAGAAATAAAATATTCAAAGACACAATAAGAGAAACAGAGACACCATTAAAAGAACACTTCCTGAAATGACAGGTCCTGGACAGTCAATAAGCCTCTTTTAACAGAGCAATACTAACAGATGCACAGTGCACAAAGAGCTTTTAAAACTGACAAGAGACAGGAAGGTAGCTAAAATGACAAAACGAAGGAACTCTCCCCTGAAAAAAACCCCAGGAAGAAGTCACAGCCACAGAACTGCTCAAAACAGATCTAAGCAACATAACTGAACAAGAATTTAGAACAAGTGTCATAAAATTAATCACTGCTCTTGAAAAAAATCAGAGAAGCTAATGATACAATGACTAGGGACTTTCAAAATAGCTGTGACAGATTAAAAAGGCTATAAATGAGGTGAATAATAAAATGGAGGCAGCCACCTCATGGATTGAAGAGGCAGAGAGAAGAATAGGTGAATTAGAAGACACAGTTATAGCAAAAGAGGAAGCTGGAAAAAAAAAAAAAAAAAAGAGAGAGAAATTGATCCAGGAGTAAGAAAGGAGAAATCGAGACCTGAGTGATACAATCATATCCATATCAATATCCATATAATAGGAATTCCTGAAGAGGAAGAAAGTGAGAGAGGTTTCGAAGGGGTACTAAACCAAATTATAAGTGAGAATTTTCCAAATCTGGGGAAAGAAATAGACATTCAAATTCAAGAGGCACAAAGAACCCCCTTAAGACATAACTTGAATCAACCTTAGGCACGACATATCATAGTGAAACTGGCAAAATATAAAGATAAAGAGAGAATTCTGAAAGCAGCTAGGGAGAAAAGGGCCCTCACATACAAAGGGAAACCTATCAGAGTGATTACAGACCTATCTGATGAAACTTGGCAGGCCAGGAAGGAATGGCAGGAAATCTTCAATGTGATGAACAGAAAAATATGCAGCCAAGAATCCTTTATCCAGCAAGCCTGTCATTCAAAATAGAAGGAGAGATAGAGGTGTTCCCAAATAAACAAAAATTGAGAGAATTCATGACCACCAAACCAGCCCTAAAAGAAATCCTAAGAGGGACTCTATGAGGCAAATGTTGCAAAGAATACAAGGAACCAGAGAAACCACTACAAATATGAATTCTATGGAGAATACAAATCAATCTAAACCCATAGTTTTCAATAGCAATACTGAATGTAAATGGACGGAATGCTCCAACCAAACCACACAGGGTAGCAGAATAGATTTAAAAAAAAAATCCATCTATTTGCTGTCTACAAGAGACTAATTTTAGACATGAAGACACCTTCAGATTGAAAGTAAAGGGATGGAGGAATATCTATCATGAGACTGGAAGCCAAAAGAAAGCTGGAGTAGCCATACTTATATCTGACAAACTGGACTTTAAAGTATAGGCAGTAACAAAAGATGAAGAAGGAAATTACATGATAATTTCAGGGTCTCTCCACCAGGAAGAGCTAACAATTATAAACATCTATGTGCTGAATTCGGGAGCAGCCAAATACATAAAACAATCACAAACAGAAACAATCTTATTGATAAGAATGTGCTAACTGCAGGGGACTTTAACTCCACTGACAGCAATGGATAGATCAACCAGACAGAAAATCACTAAAGAAACAAAGGACCTGAAAGACACATTGGAACAGATGGCATTGATAGATATATATAGAACTCTGCATCCTGAAGTTAGGAAATTCACCTTCTTTTTGAGTGCAAATGGCGCTTCTCCAAGATAGACCACATACTGGGGCATAAAACAGCCCTTCATAAGTATAAAATGAATAGAGATCATACCATGCACACTTTCAGATCACAATGCTATGAAACTTGAAATTAACCACAGGAAAAAGTCTGGAAAACCTCGGAAAATACAGAGGTTAAAAACCACCCTACTAAAGAATGATTGGGCTAATCAGGCAATTGGAGAAGCAATTAAAAAATATATGGAAACAAATGAAGCGAAAATACAACAATCCAAACTCCATGGTACACAGCAAAGGCAGTCCTAAGAGGAAAGTATATTGCAATCCAGGCCTATTTCAACAAACTAGAAAAAGTGCAAATTCAAAATCTAACAGAGCACCTAATGGAACTAGAAGGGGAGCTGAAAGAGCACCCCATCCCAACAGAAAAGAAATAATAAAGATCAGGGTAGAAATAAACAATATAGAACTAAAAAAAAAAAAACAGTTGAGCAGATCAATGAAACCAAGAGTTAGTTTTTTGAAAAAATAAAGTTGATAAATCTCTAGCCAGCCTCCTTAGAAAGAAAAGAAAGCACCCAAAGAGACAAAAATCATGAATGAAAATGGATCACAACCAATCCCTTAAAAATACAAGCAATCATCAGAGATTACTATGAAAAGTTATGTGCCAACAATCTGGACAACCTAGAAGAAATGGACAAATTCCTAAACATACATGCACTACCAAAATTCAAACGATAAGAAATAGAAAGCATGAATAGACCAATAACCAGTGAAGAAATCGAATCTGTTATCAAAAATCTCAGGGCCCAGGGCCAGATGGCTTCCTAAGGGAATTCTACCAGACATTTAAAGCAGAGCTCATACCCATTCTTCTCAAACTATTCCAAAAAATAGAAATAGAAGGAAAACTTCCAAACTCATTCTACGAGGCCAGCATCACCTTGATACCCAAACCAGACAGAGACCTAGCAAAAAAAAGAGAACTACAGACCAGTATCTTTAATGAATACAGATGCAAAAATACTCAATAAGAAACTAGCAAATCAAATTCAACAGCATATAAAAAATTATCCATCATGATCAAGTGGGATTCATTTCTGGGTTATAGGGCTGGTTCAATATTCACAAATCCATCTATGTGATACATCACATTAACAAAAGAAAAAGATAAAAACCATATGATCCTGTCGATAGATGCAGAAAAAGCATTTGACAAAATACAGCTCCCTTTCTTAATAAAAACCCTTGAGAAAGTCGGAATAGAAGGAACTTACCTAAACATTATAAAAGCCATTTACGAAAAGCCCACAGCCAATGTTATCCTCAACAGGGAAAAACAGAGCTTTCCCCCTGAGATCAGGAATACGACAGGGGTGTCCACTCTCACCACTGCTGTTTAACATAGTGCTGGCAGTCCTAGCATCAGCAATCAGACAACAAAAGGAAATAAAAGACATCAGAATTGGCAAAGAGGAAGTTGAACTTTCACTTTTCATAGACGACATAATGCTCTACATGGAAAACCTGACCAACTCGACCCAAAGTCTGCTACAATTGATGGATAAGTTCGGCAAAGTCCAGGGTTCCAAATCAGTGTATAGAAATCAGTTGCATTCCTATACACCAATAATTAAGCAGCAGAAAGAGAAATCAGAAAACTGATCCCATTCACAATTGCACGAAAAGCCATAAAATATTTAGGAATAAGCCTAACCAAGGATGTAAAAGACCAATATGATGAAAACTATAAAAAAAAACTTATAAAAGAAATTGAAAAAGACACCAAGAAATGGAAAAACATTCCCTGTTCATGGATCGGAAGAATAAATAGTGTGAAAATGTCATTACTACTCAAAGGAATCTACTATTCAATGCGATCCCCACCAAAATTGTACCAGCGTTCCTCTCAAAGCTAGAACAAGCTATCCTCAAATTTGTATGGAGCCACAAAAGATCCCAAATAGCCAAAGTAATATTGAAGAAAACCAAGATGGGAGGCATCACAATTCCAGACTTTAGCCTCCACTACACAGCTGTCATCATCAAGACAGTATGGTATTGGCACAAAACCAGACACATAGACCAATGGAATAGAATAGAGAACCCAGACCTGGGCCCACAAATGTACGGCCAATTAATTTTTGACAAAGCAGGAAAGAGTATCCAATGGAAAAAAGACTACCTCTTTAGCAGGTGGTGCTGGGAGAACTGGACAGCAACATGCAGAAGAATGAAACTAGACCACTCTCTTACATCATACACAAAAATAAACTCAAAATGGCTGAAGGACCTGAGTGTGAGACAGGAAACCATCAAAACCCTCGAGGAGAAAGTAGGAAACAACCTCCTTGACCTCAACCACAGCAATTTCCTACTCGAACATCCCCAAAGGCAAAGGAAATAAAAGCAAAAATGAACTCTTGGGACCTCATCAAGATAAAAAGCCTCTGCACTGCAAAGGAAACAATCAAGAAAACTAATAGGCAACCGACAGAATGGGAAAAGATAGTGGCAAATGGCATATCAGATAAAGGGCTAGTATCCATAATCTACAAGGAACTCACCAAACACCACACCCAAAAAACAAATAACCCAGTGAAGAAATGGGCAGAAGACATGAACAGACACTTTTCCAAAGAGGATATCCAGATGGCCTACAGGCACATGAAAGGATGCTCCACATCACTCATCATCAGGGAAACACAAATCAAAACCACACTGAGATACCACCTCACACCAGTCAGAGTGGCTAAAATGAACAAATCAAGAGACTATAGATGCTGGCGAGGATGTGGAGAGATGGGCACCCTCCTACACTGTTGATGGGAATGTAAACTGGTGCAGCCACTCTGGAAAACAGTGTGGAGGTTCCTCAAAAAACTATCAATAGAACTCCCCTATGACTCATCAATAGCACTGCTAGGGATTTATCCAAGGGATACAGAAGTGCTGATGCATAGGGGCACATGTACCCCAATGTTCATAGCAGCACTGTCAACAATAGCCAAATCATGGAAAGAGCCTAAATGTCCATCACCTGATGAATGGATCAAGAAGATGTGGTGTATATATATACAATGGAATACTACATGGCATGAGAAAGAATGAAATCTGGCCATTTGTAGCAAAGTAGATGGACCTCAAGGGTGTCATGCTAAGCGAAATAAGTCAGGCAGAGAAGGACAGATACCATATGTTTGCACTCATAGTTCTAACAGGAGAACAGGAGAAACCTAATGGAGGACCATGGGGAGGGGACGGGGGAAAGAGAGTTGGGGAGAGAGAGGGATTCATGACCTGAGAACTATTGAATACTGAAAACAAACCTAGGGCTGAAGAGGGAGGGGGTGGTGGTAATGTTAATGAAGGAGGGCTCTTGTGGGGAAGAGCACTGGGTGTTATATGGAAATCAATTTGACAATAAACTATTAAATAATAATAATAATAAATGATTTTTAAAAATTAACAATAGAACTTCCCTATGACCTAGCAATTACACTATTAGAAATTTACCCAAGGGGCACAGAAGTGCTGATGCACAGGGGCTGCTGTACCCCAGTGTCTATAGCAGCACTTTCAACAATAGCCATATCATGAAAAGAGCCTAAATGTCCATTAACTGATGAATGGATCAAGAAGATGTGGTTTATATATACAATGAAATAGCACTTGGCAATGAGAAAGAGTGAGATCTAGCCATTTGTAGCAATGTGCATGTAACCAGAGGGTTTGATGGTAAGTGAAATAAGTCAGAGAAAGATACTATATGTTTTCACTCACATGTGGATCTGGAGAAACTTTAACCAAAGACCATTGGGGAGAGGGAGGGAGGCAAACAATAAGAGACTATTAAATACAGAGAACAAACTAAGGGTGGATGGGGGTGGGGGAGAGGGGAAAGTGAGTGATGGGCACAGAGGAGTACACTTGTTGGGATGAGCACTGGGTATTGTATGGAAACCAACTTGACAATAAATTGTATTAAAAATATTTTTAAAAATTCAATCCCTATAGAAAATAATGTTTTTGTTTTACTGTAAAAGTAAAATGAACTTGAAAATCAGTGTCAGTGAGGACGTCTAGAAAGGAACACAGAGGAGAAAGTCAACAGCTTACGGAAAGCCATAGCTGATGGCCCAGTGTTTCACCAACACAGTGATTGGAGTGAAGACCCTGTCAAACCACATGCTCAGGGACCCTCCAGCTGCTAGTCTGACAGCTGATATATCATCATACTCTTACAAAATTTATCTTTATAAAAGGTTCACTCACTTTTATTTGTCTGTTGGGAAATATTTTTTATGTTTATCACTTTTTACTCTTTGCCAAGGAGCTACTAGGCTTTTCTTCTGATGGCTCTACCTGCTACCTATGAGTTATCTATAAAAATAAATCAAGAAAAAGTATCCTGGCCATAGAAGGAGTCAGTGTACAGATGTTTGATCTGACATTGGATAAAAGACACTCAAAACTTCCCAAGAATTATTTTTTTTAACTTTTTAATTTTTTTCTTGAGAGAGAGAAGTGTGTGGGGGAGCACACAAGCAGGAGAGGGGCAGAGAGGGGGAGAAACAGAAGCCAAAGCAGGTTTCAGGCTCCGAGCTGTCAGCACAGAACCCAACAGGGCTCAAATCAACCAAATGTGCGATCATGACCTGAGCCAAAGTCAAAGTCGAATGATTAACTGAGCCACCCAGGTGCCCCACAAGAATTCATTTTTGTATGTTCATGCTCTTTCTAATATCTATATGTAACAATCCATGGGAAAAATCAAATTAAAATGTCTCCTATAATGAAGTAAAAAAATGATAATCTGAGGCCATGCCTGGTAGTTATCATGATATAACACACAATACACAAGGATTATGGCAATGTTTGATCAGTAATAAAAAACTAAAGAGGACTGTGAAGGGCACCTAGGTGGCTCAGCTGGTTGAGCATCGGGCTCTTGACTTGGCTCATGTCATGGGATTGTGGGATCAAGTCCCTTGTCTGGGGCAGGCTGAGTGTGGAGTTTGCTTAGGATTCTCTCTCTCTCCACCTCTGCCCTTCTCCCCTACTTGCTCTAAAATAAGTTTAAGAATAAACAGGAATTTGATAAAATTTTCATCAGAATTACCCCCATATTGGCTTTTAAAAAATCAGCATTTGCTGACCAGAAACATTTAAATATAATTATGGATGCATAATTAAAGCAGATGTGGTAATTAAACTGGTATATTACCTCACTTTAGACCACAATACCATGCATCAGCACAGTCCTTTGGGTATGTAAGTATTAAGAGCAGTTCCTACCATTGATAAGGACAAGTTCCTGCATATTTTACAGAATGTTTTACTAAGAAAGGACCAAATTCCTCAGTTAAACAGAGGTTTAATAAAAAACAAACATATCATCCCACCTAGTATCTGTACTTCTGAGAACTGATCCTAAACTCGAGAGAGAGAGATGATAGAGGAAGACAGGATAATGTGTGGTGCATGTGGGAAAAGACAGATAATGGATATAAAGCACATGAACAATGATATAAGAATATTTATCACATTTGTAGTTACAAACATGTGGAACCAACAACAAAGGATATAAATAAAGTTTAAGCAATGGTGCATATAGAACACAAAATGCTATGCACTCATATACATTTCCTTTTTTTTACAATGTTTGTTCATTTATTTTTGAGACAGAGAGAGAGAGCGCGCGCGCGCGCAGAGAGAGGGGAGGGATAGAGAATCCTAAGCAGGTTCCACACTGTCAGCTCAGAGCCCTATGCGAGGCTTGAACTCATGAACTGTGAGATCATGGCCTATGCCAAAATCAAGAGTTGGACGCTTAACCAACTGAGCCACCCGGGCACCCCTATATGATTTTCTTGTTGCTATGTTTAATTTTTCACAACTCAGGACTGGCAAAAAGTAGTGATAAATCACAGCACACACACATATTCACAAAACACTTCTTAATTTTGCTTTAAAAATGGTCTTCAGGCCATTTATTTTGAATGTCACAAATGATTGAAAATGCAGAGTCAAGATTTTGAGTACAATATGAATTCTTCCTAATCATGCATTTGTAAAGCCAAGTTAAAAAGCAATTACAGGCAAACCAAAAAACAGACTCTTCTCTAAAGAGAACCAACAGCTGGTTACCAGAGGTGAGGTCAGTGTGGGGATGGGTGAAATAGGCAAATATGACTAAGAGTACACTTGTCAGGCATGATGAGCACTGAGTAACACAAAGGGTTGTTGAATCACTGTACTGTACACCCAAAACTCATATAACAACATATGGTAAGTATACTGAATATTTTAAATGAATATTTTAAAAAGCAATTACTATCAAGAGCCCTTCAGTATAAATAAGAGAAAAAAATAATGCTAAATACTGGTCATTTGGAATGTTTTTTTCCTGCCTAAAAATCCCAATCCTCCAAAATTAAAGAAAAATTAAAAAAATAAAAAACAAAACTTTGAAACCCTTTGGCTCAGTGTTACTAGTTTAAGACCGAACTTTCGAAGTGCCAAAGTAATAACAAAAAAGAGTTATCTTGTGTTTTAGCTATTGCCTGAAGTTAAGTTTAATCAACTGAAAAGAAAGGTTTCTGCAACATTATAGCAGCTGAGAAAGCAGCCCCATTTCTGACTGTAGTGGTCGGTGCTTACCAGATAATGAGCAAAATGTGTGCAGCTCTTCTGGCCTTCGAAAAACATCAAACACCAACTAGGAAGCACAGAGAACTCATCATTGTCTTTCTAATTAGATATTCAGCCTCAATTGTTGAAGCTAATAAAGTAGATAGGGAGGAAAAAAATCCGAAATGTGTATCAGAGGCCTCTGGGTAAAAATATTGGAACAAATGTTTATCTAATTGGAATATAACTGTGTATCTTCTGAAACACTCTATTAGAAGGCTGTGAAGAACAAAAACAAAAAACACATGAGAAGCTTTATCTTCCACCCTAAGCTAGTTAGAGGAATTTGAAAATACTGGGAGCTAAAATGGTCAATCCAAAGGCAGGTGTAACAAGAGTATTGTTTTGCCAAATGGGAAGACTTGGTTCTAGCATTCACCAATTGCTTCCGTAATATGGTAACTGCTGGCAAACTAGATTTATATTACATCATAGAGGAAATTGCAGACAAAGCTGAGAGTCTGAGAAGGCCACTTGGTTAGTGAGCAGTCCAAAACCTCTTGAACAGAATGAAAGGTGATGTATGTATTCACCAAAGTCTCTACAAATTCAGTGATAATCATGGAGAATGCTCTGTGCTGGACACCATTCTAGGTCCTGAATGGTAGAAAGTGGCAAAAAAAAAAAAGAAAAAAAAAGAAAAAACTTGCCCTCCTTGATCATATATTTAAATGAGGGGAAAGAGACAATCAAGAAAATAAGGAAATATAATACACTGGTTGGTGAAAATTGCCATAGGCAAAATAAAGTAGAATACAGGTGACAGGGAATCCCAGAGCAATGAAGGAGAGGCCTATATGGTACGAATATGATCTTGGATTCCTGGACCCGGTTCCAGGAGTGGATGTGGTAAAGATTCACCATGTCAGCAATCAATGCTCTGGACACCAGCTGGGTGTCCTACAATTCGACTCAATTCTGACATTCTCTACGCAGAGGTAACATCAGGTTCCACAGCTTAGGATTCAGTCCTGCAATAACACTCATGCCCCACATGTTGTTACCTGAGCTTCTGACCAACTGGCTACAAATTAAAAGTTCCAAAGTGTCCTTCCTTAGACTTCAGATGCCAGTCCAAAATCCAGGCTTTGATCTTTACCTCTGACCAGACCGGCTATAAATCAAAGAGACCACAACCCCACACCTTGGTTTCGATTAATTTGCTACAGCAGCTCAAAGAAACCAGAAAAACATTTTACTTTCTAAATTACCACTGTATTATAAAAGGATAAAACTCACGAACAGCTGAGTTGCACAGGGCCAGGCGTGGGGAAAGGGCACAGAATCTCCATGCCCTCTCCAGGGCATCCCACTCCAGCACATCCGCGAGATCACCAACCCAGAAGCTTTCCTAAAGCCCTTCTTTCGCACTTTTATAGAGGGTTTTTACCTAGGCATGATTGATTAAACCTTTGACCATTGAGGACTGAACTCAAACTCCAGGCCCTACCCCCTGCCCAGAATCAGGGGGTGGAACCAAGCACATGATTGGTTCTCCTGGCAAACAACACCCACCGTTAGGTGGGGTCCGAGACTCCCTTCATTAACATAATAAAAGACACCTTTGTTGCTCTCCATCACAGGAAATTCCAAGGCTCTTAGGAGCTGTGAGTCAGGAAACTTGGACTAAAACCAAATAAATATTTATTATAAATCACAGTTTCACAATCTACTTTCAAAAGTTGAACTTTGAAAGAAATAGAAAGGGGTCTCTTTCTTGCAACCTACCCACCAGGAGAAACGAAACAACAATCCTTGGAGAAACGTTCTTTTAATTTGTTTTATAGCAAATGATCTGCTATCAAGTGGAGTTCACTTTTCTACTTTCAAGATTCTAGTGATCTTTGGCTTTTCGCTTCTTTTTTGTATTTGGTTTAACAAAGTTTATTCAACCTCTGTTTCTAAAAATGTCATTACGAAGACCAAGTCTTTAAATTAGCCTGATGATTAAAATGCCTAACACCAAAATTGTAACCAAATGTTGCTTCCATAAACAGCAAGATTATAACCAAATACAAATCTGTATTTCCAATATTGCAGAAAAAAATTTAACATTTCTATGGGCCAATTTATCCTCACATTTTGATGCCTTGAGGCTATTTATCCTCTGTGTGATTTACTCTGTTCTTTTCATAGCCACCATCTAAGATTGAGCCGTGGTGGACCCCAGGATAATATCTGCAGAATTCCTGACATGAAATAGCTATTCAGTCAAGGTTGATTTCCTTTCTTTCTTTTTCATTCCCTTTGCTCAGAACTACCATACCTGTAAGATGGTGTTAGGGCAAGATTTGTTCCCTACACCTGGGTCTTATCCTCACTCTCTGCTCATGACTTTTCACAATTTCCAATTGCCTTTATATTTTTAACAGAAATCTCTTCTTTCAATATACTCCATTAACTACAGAA
>PISW01011224.1:0-42538 GCA_004023785.1 Mungos mungo | reverse complement strand
AATTAAGCAGAAGGGTGAAAGAGCAAAAGTAGTTAAAATTATAAATGAGAAAAAATTATATCTAGAGATATGAAAATGAAGAAAATGTATATAAGAATATTATGTATTAACCAAAAAATAAAATAAATGTAATTTATTTTGAATAATAAAAATAAATTAAAAATAAAAGAAAGAAACTTAAAAAAATAGATGTGCTTTAAAATGACATATTAAATAATTAAAATGATTCTTGAAAATACTTGTTTTAGCTTCAGGATCTTGCCTTAGTCTAATCAAAACTAACAACCTAGTAGAATTCTCTGCTAGATTAATTCATACTTGTCATTTAAATTTCAGATTCCGTAGAATACTACTGTCCAAAAACTGAGTTACTACTAAACTCATTTTCTCACTAATGGTTTGTACATAAATTATTTTTCTTCTTGCAAAATAGGTTAGTTCAGAGAAAAAAATTAGAAGATTTCTTTTCTTGGGGTGCCTGGGTATCTCAGTCAGTGAAGCATCCAACTCATGATTTTGGCTCATGTCATGATCTCACAGTTTGTGTTATCAAGACCTGTAACAGGCTCTGACCTAATAGCATGGAGCCTGCTTGGGATTCTCTCTCTCACTCTTTCTGTGTCCTGCCACAGCCCACTTGTGTGGTCTTTCTCTCTCCCAAAATAAAGAAACTTTTAAAAAAGATTTCTTTTCTCAAATGTGTGATAATTTTTACTGAAAGCATAAAAGTATTGACTATAAATCATGAAAGCATTCAAGAGTTTTGGCCTCTTGCATTTTAACTCTACTTTCCTTCCATTTATAAGTTTAAAAAGCCATAATTTGACCTTTATTTCATGGAAATATTGGTTTACTCACCAAGGGCTTTCGTATTCCAAAGGTATGAGAAAGGAAAATAGAAATCACCCGCTGTGATTCCTGAGGATCAGAGGATGCTTCGATCTTGAGTAGATTGTTCCTGCTTACAGAGAAATTGATCAATTGTTGTATTTGCCATTTCTGCCCTTCTGGATAACTGGAGGGAAATTTCTCAAGGACTTGAAATTAAGTAACTAGTATTTGAAGATTAAAGTCAGGGAAAGAACAAGGAAGACTTTCACTTAAACAGTTATGTGTAAGAGAGAAGAGATGACCCACGTGACCTCATCATAAATTGGAATGGAACTCCTGGGGTTTCTGATCTGACTTTGATTCTGTCACTTTGACATTTAACTTTTCCCAACTCTGTCTGATCTATTAATGTCTCAAGTGCATTCTTCATAGGTCATGGAACAAAACAACCTTCAAGTTTTCTCTCTTAGAGGAGAGGGACAATACAATAGTCAAACTGAGTCTGTTAAATCTCAGCCCCTGGTCTTCTTCCCTGGGCAGATGCCGAACAACCATCGACATAGAGCTGGGGAAGCGCCAGATCCCCAGGGCGGCTTCCTCCTCCCTCCTCCAGTGCATGGCCGACGTGTTAAATGTCTGTAACGTCCCTCTAGGGAACACGTGAGGGAAAAGTATCTAATAGTATTTTGCTGCATTGCAGGGTCCTTTCTTCAAGTGGCTCTCTGCAAATAAGAGGATCTGGGGCTATGAACTGGTCATGGATCCCCACTGTGTTGATACAAGTTATGTTTCTGTCTTCAGACGTATAGTACTCTGCTAATATAGTCCAACTAACATCTTAGTAGGTCACTCGAGTATTTTATTTTTAAGAATCCTGTGATAAGTTACCATCACCACAGATCTCTATAGAACAACACTCATGTGGCTTAATTGTAACTACTTCTACCTTGTTTAGATGACACCAAATTTTCCACATCATTATTTTCAATATCACGTGGTCCAATTTCATGACTGCATTCCCCACCACCATCACTGACCATCAGGAGTTCAATACCACAGAGCATTTTAATACTGATGTCCTCCTCACCAGATTGTGAAGGAAATGTTGTGCAGGCTTTCCACACAGTATGTTTAGAGGATGGCTGGGCATACAGCATTACACAGATTGGAAAATTCCCATCCTGAGCCCACTGATTCCTTATTCCACAAGGTACCAGGGAACGTCCAGCTTGTCAGCATTATTGACTACAGACTGTCACTGAGTTCAAGCTTCAGTTTGCCAAAGTACAAGACAGCCAGGTCATCATATCCTGAGCTCTGGATGATAGCACCAAGGCTCTTAAGCTCAGATCATTCAGGTGTTACTTTTCATATGATGTAAGGTCACTCCCATATGTGCTTACAAACTTGTGCTAATACAAACCATAAGGAAACACCATCCTTTTATAATAGAATACAACATTCTCATGGAGAAATACCTGAATGTGTAAGATGACTGTTTTTTCACCATAATTGGCCCTGATGATTGGCCAAGTACATGTCCATTTCTATTTGCATTCATTTTGCATTTTCTTTTTTTAATGTTTTATTTGTTTTTTTCTTTTCTTTTTTTAAATAAAAAGTTTATTACGAAATTGGTTTCCATATAACACACTAGTGCCTCTCCCCACAAGTGCCCTCCTCCATTTATCACCACCTCTTTTCCCTCTCCTCCTCCCCCTTAAACCCTCGGTTAGTTTTCAGTATTCAGTAGCTTCTCATGTTTTGCGTCTCTCTCTCTCTCCCTAACTCTCTTTCCCCCTTCCCCTCCCCATGGTCCTCCATTAGGTTTATCCTGTTCTCCTGTTAGACCTATGAGTGCAAACATGGTATCTGTCCTTAAAAGTTTGTCTTTTTTAACTTAAATTTTAGTTAACATACAGTGAAATATTGGTTTCGGGAGTAGAATTCAATAATTCACCACTTACATACAACACCCAGCGTTCATCCCAACAAGTGCCCTCCTGGTACCCGTCACCTATCTAGCCCATCCCCCACCCAGCTGCCTCCATTAACCCTCAGTGTGTTCTCTATCATTAAGAGTCTGCTATGGTTTGTTTTTCTGTCTTCTCTTTTCCCTGTCCCTTCCCATATGTTCATCTGTTGTGTTTCTTAAATTCCACATATGAGGGGAAATCACATGGTATTTGGCTTTCTCTGATTGACTAATTTTGCTTAGCGTAATACATTCTAATTCCATCCATGTCACTGTATAAGGCAAGATTTTATTCCTTTTGATGGTTCAGTTATATTCCATTGTGCATACACGCGTGCATGCACACACAGACCCACACCCACACCCACACACATATATGTTGTTATCCATTCATCACTGAGTGGACATTTGGGCTCTCTCCATAGTTTGGCCATCATTGATAATGCTACTATAAACATTGATGTGTATGTTCGCCTTGGAATCTGTATTTTTGTATCCTTTGAGTAAATACCTAAGCGTGCAATTACTGGATCACAGGGTAGTTCTATTTTTAGTTTCTTGAGGAACCTCCAGACTGTTCTCCAGAGTGGCTGCACCAGTTTTCATTCACACCAACAGCAAGAAGGTTCCTTTTCTTCACATCCTCACTAACATCTATTGTTTCCTGTGTTTTTAATTTTAGCCATTCTGACTTGTGTGAGGTGGTATCTCATCGTGGTTTGATTTGTATTTCCCTGATGACGAGTGATGTTGAGGGTCTTTTCAAATGTCTGTTTCCACCTGGATCCCTTCCTTGGAGAAGTGTTTATTTATGTCTTCTGCCCATTTCGTAATTGTTATTTGTTTTCTGGGTGTTGAGTTTGAGAAGTTCTTTATAGATTATGGATACTAAGCCAATATCACATATGTCATTTGCAAATATCTTCTCCCGTTCCATAGGCTGACTTTTAGTTTTATTATTGCCTTCACTGTGCAGAAGCTTTTTATCTTGATGAAGTCCCAATAGTTCATGTTTGCTTTGGTTTCCCTTGCCTCTCGAGAGATATCAAGTAAGAAATTACTCTGGCTGAGGTCAGAGGCTGCTACCTGTGTGCTCCTCTAGGATTTTGATAGTTTCCGGTCTCACATTTAGGCTTTTCATACATTTTCAACTTATCTTTGAGTATGGTATAAGAACATGGTACAGTTTCATACTGCACATGTTGCCATCCAGTGTTCCCAATACCATTTGTTGAAGAAATGGTCTTTTTTCCATTATATATTCTTTCCTGCTTTGTTGAAGATGACTTGTCCATATAGTTGTGGGTCTATTTTTGGGTTTTCTATTTTATTCCATTGATCTATGTGTCTGTTTTTGTGACAGTTCCATACTGTATTAATGACTACAGCTTTGTAGTATAGCTTGGAATATGGAATTGTAACATCTACAGTTTCTTTCTTTTTCAGGATTGCTTTGGCCATACAGGGTTTTTGTGGTTCTATACAAATTTTAGAATTTTTGTTCTATCTCTACAAAGAATACTGATGGTATTTTGATAAGGCTTGCATTGAATGTGTACACTGCTTTTCATACTATAGACATTTTAACAATGCTGCTCTTCCAATCATGAGCATGGAATTTTCTTCCATTTCTTTGTGTCCTCTTCAATTTCTTTCATATGCTCTCTATAATTTTCAGAGGATAGATATTTGAACTCCTTAGTTAGGCTTATTCCAAAGTAACATTGTTTTTGGGACAATTGTAAATGGGATTGGTTCCTTCATTTCTTTTTCTGATGTTTCATTATCGGTGTATAGAAATACAACCGAATTCTGTACATTGATTTTATATCCTGAGACTCTGTTGAATTCATGTAGTAGTTCTAGCAAATTTTTGTTGGATTCTTTCCAGTTTTCTACATAGAGTATAGTGTTATCTGCAAATGTTTTTCTAATTGAAGTATAGTGAACACATGATGTTACATTAGTTTCAGGTGTACAACATAGTCTTTCAACAACTGTATATGTTATGCTACACCCACCACAAGTGTAGCTACCATCTTTCACTACACAACACTATTATGATACCCCTGACTGCATTCTGTGCTGACCTTCTAGTCATGTGACTTATTCATTCTGTTCCTGAAAGCCTGTATATCCCTCTCCCTTTCACTCATTTTGCCCCTCCCCCACCCTTCTCTTCTCTGACAATAGTTTGTTCTCTGTATTTATGGGTCTGTTTCTTTTTTGCTTTACTTTTTTACATTCCACATGTAGGTAGAATCATATGGTATTTAACTTTCTCTATCTGATTTATTTCACTTAGAATAAACCCGAACTTAAGTATATTCTTATGTATTCGTCATTTGGATATGTGATTGTTGTGTTAGATTTTCTGGCTTTTTCTTTTTGATTTGTTCTTTGTAGTCTAGATAGAAATTCTTTCCTTGAGACAGCCAACCAGCCAACCAGCCAGACACACACACACACACACACACACACACACACTACCTCTCTTAATGGAACTTTTCACAAAGGCATGGTCTTAATTTTATTATATTTCAATTTATTCAAATTCTTCTATTATGGTTAAAATTTTTGTCTTATTTAATAGATCTTTTCCTATTCAAAATTCATGAATAATATCATTAAAGTCCATCTTGTTTTACTTATATTTATAATCAAGTTGAAATTGATTTCTATGTATAAGGTATAAATGTCTTTTCTCCCACAAGGACGTCTGTTGATCTGGAGCCATGTATTGAAAGACTGTCATCTGCCTCCTGCACTCCAGAGCACAAGAGTCATGAATTGGTTGACTCCATGTGTTGGATCTCTTTCTGGACTCTATACTGTTCCATTGGTCAGGTGGTTTAGCCTCCTCCTCAAATATAAAGTTAGATGGAAACTTACTCATCATCAAGGTACAGAGCTTGTTTATATCCCAAGTTTGCTAAGAGTCTTTGTTCTCTAATAAATGAAAGTTGAAATGTTTTATGGAATCTATGGAAATAACCTTATTATTTTACTTTTGTTTTGTCAATATCATGGATTACATTAACAGAATCATGTGGTGGTGAATTTTCAATGGTAGTCCAAAGTTACATAGTTGGAGTAAACCCAGGTGACTGACACATATTAACCTTTATTTATGGATTTGATTTTTAAATCTTTTTTTAGGGATGTTTGCATCTATGTTCATGAAAGATATTGGGGGGAAATTCCGCTCCTTTTCTTTTCTTTTTTCCTTTTTTATTTTCCATAATATCCTTGTAACGTTTTGAAGTCAAGTTTATGCTGACCTTATAAAAAAGAGCGAATAAACATATGTTATGTGTTTTTCCCATTTCCCATTGTTTATTTGCTACAGATTAATGGAAAAGATTAATGTGCCTGATCTAATGAACCCCGAAATTTGAAATCAAGGATAATTTGTTAGCAGCATTATTTTATCAACCTCTGTATCTAATTTATTCTCACATATTGTTTTGACAGGCTAAGTTTGAGAAAGTTCTGATTCAGGCAAAAACCAATTACAAGTAAAAATATATTTTAGCCAGTTTATATAATGTATTAAAATTCTTTTAAAGTAGATAGACATGGCAGGAACATTTGAGATCTGAACAGAAATGATTTAGTCTTCACATGAACAAATTGGTGAGTCAGAGTAAAAACTTATAGTTCCCCTCACCGCACAATGCTTGGACTCCATAGAGCCTGCTCTGTGGTCGCAGGTGGGGATGAATTACCAAAGGTGATAACTGGTGATTTTGAGAGACATGCTGGGTCTAGAATCAACCATTAGCAACTTGGGACATTGACACTAAAATGTAAGCATATTTTTAGGTATGATTTTCACTTTCGGGTGATGGGTACTACTAAAGTAATTTGGCAATGATTCATAAGTCACACAGGACCAATTTCTTAATTAGAAACTTCTCATAAAAAGATGTTAGTGTCCTGTTGTTTCAAGGGAACTTTTTTCTTTTCCAATCAGCCTCTTCATGGCCCCCTTGAATTCCTTATTCCTTAGTGTGTAGATCAGGGGGTTCAAGCTGGGAGTAACAATGGAATAAAAGATACTGAGAAGTTTTCCTTCATCCTGAGATGGACTGTTTCCTGGCTGGATGTACATGTAGATAACAGTCCCATAGAAGATGGACACCACAATGAGGTGGGAGGAACAGGTCCCAAATGCCTTCTGTCTTCCTGATGCAGATTTGATCCTGAGCACAGCTACAGCAATGAAGCCATAAGAAACCAGAATGAGAAGGAGTGGTGTGAGGAAAATGAAAAAACATAATGCAAATGTGGTTACCTCAATGGCTGTAGTGTCCACACAGGCAATCTTGACCATTGCAGATATTTCACAAAAATAGTGATCCAGATGGTGGTTCCCACATCGGGGAAGACTCATGGCATAGGGAGAAAGTATCATGCAATTAGTGACACCAATTCCCCAGGTCATGGCCACCAGAGTTCGACAGAGCTGGGGATTCATTATGGTCATGTAGTGCAGAGGCTTGCAGACAGCATTGAACCGGTCATAAGACATCACAGCCAGAAGCATACATTCAACTGTGCTTAGTGTCACATCAGTGAAAAGTTGAAGGGCACAGCCACCAAACGTAATTCTCTTGTCTTTGCCCCAGACATTGACCAACATCTGTGGGACTATATTTGTGGTATAACAGAGATCCAAGATGGCTAAATTCCTAAGGAAGAAGTACATAGGGGTCTGCAGACGTTCATCCAGTAGCGGCAGCAGGATGATGGCCATGTTTCCCGTCAAGGCAATGATGTAGAAGAGAAAGACAACCCCAGCGATGATCATCTCCAGCTGCGGTTGCTCCTGGAATCCAAGGAGTATAAATCCACCAAAGTGGCTGTCATTGACCATTTTCCTGTTCTCCTAATATCAGCTGTGACAACAAAACATCAGCTTATTGGAAGGTGTTATTGAGGGTGTTTATAAACAATATTACTGGAATTTTTGCTGGCACAAAATATATCACATAAGCAAAGAACTCATCAGTGTTTACATCTCATCGAGTACTTGTTCTGTTTATCCAATTAGGTCTAGAATTTCTCCTGGGGCGACCTGCCTACAGGATCCATACTCTCAGTTTTCTGTCTGCTTCTATGCATTGGCTAAAACCTGCAAAAGTCTCATGGGAAAAGCCTGAAAAGAAAGGTTGATGAAACTCACTGGACTTCTCTTTATTAATCGGAATGCTGGGAAGGGGGTTTGGAATCTGTAAAAATTGTTTTTATGATTCTATGAAAATTCAGATTTTATACCTATTATTCCCCTATTCTAATGCTTAAGATACATGGGCTCAGTTTGGGTCTCCATTTGCACTCTGCTATCTACAATTTCTGATTTTATATTTTAAAGTCAAATTTTTTTCTTTCATCTCAAATCTTGGGTTTCCAAGTGTTATTTGCCTTTCCCCACATGCTCCCAAAATAGCATTCTCCTACTTTCCCTGTAATGCCATTTTTCATTTATAGTTTTGCATCCACCATCGACTACCTCCAGTATCCATCTCTGCATTTTACACTCCATCTCTGATATTCATTTGTGTCCTTCCTCTCATCCTACAAGAATTTCCATTCTCTTACTCATGCATTTAAAATGTTAAACCACCTCCGGAGGGGGAGCAGCGTTATTTTTTGTTCATATCGCATGACTGTCCTCAGGATCAGGACAGAGAAAACATCCATGAATATTTGAAATTTATTAAAAGAAACATGGATGATCACATCTGGCTCTTTCCTTTCATATCTAAAAAAGTGGGGTTTTTTTGGTAAGAAATCCAAGCATTTGCTATGGAAAACTGTATATAGGTCCCCCCAAAATTGAAATTAGAATTACCAAGTGTTCCAGTAATTTGACTCCTAATCTATCCAAAGAAAACAAACACACTAACTCAAAGAAATACATGAAACCACATGTTTATTGCAGTATTATTCACAATAGCTAAGCTACGGAAGCAACTGTGTCCACTGACTGATAGAGAGATTGAGAAGTGGCATATATATACATACATACGTACATGCAATGGCCTATTACCCAACCAAAGCGAAGAATGAAATCTTGCCATTTGCAAAGACATGGATAGAACTTGAGTGTGTTATGCTAAGCGAAATGTCAGTGAGAGAGAGACAAATACCGTATTATTTCACTCATATTTGGAATTTAAGAAACAAACCAAATAAACAAAGATTAAAGGAGAAAAACAAACAAAACCCCAGACTCTACACTATAGAGAAGAAACTGATGGTCACCAGAGGGGTGTTGCAGGGGGCGGTGTTAAATGGATGATAGGCATTGCGTGTATTTATTGTGATGAGCCCTGAGAAATGTATAAAATCATTGAATCATTATATGATACACCAGAAAGTAATATAAAATTTTAAGCTAATCATACTTTAGAAAAAAAACCCACCTCCATCCAAATATTCAACTAAAATAGTTTATATGTATATACCTCTGGAGGTAGGTTGGGTGGGGGGATGGAGAAACAGATGGGTATAAAGAGGGCACTAGTGATGAGAGCTGGGCATTGTGTTGAATCACTAACTTGTATGCCTGAGATGAATATTACATGTAATTTACTTCACATAATTAATTTACATGTATTAAGTATATTCATGTATTACATGTAGTTACATGTAATGTATTTCATTAAGTTTAAATGAAAACGTAATTAAAAATTTAAAAATAAACAAGATCTTTCATGCACAAAAATGAATTCCTAGCTCCCAGCTCCCAGACCAGTAGTCTTTTCCACGTCATTTTTCTACGTGAATTCTCAGTGGCCGGTTAGTGACCCCACGTTAGAGCTGCCCTTTGCCTTCACAGAGACTCTGCCTGGCTGCTCTCCTGACCCCCAGGGCACCCTGCCTGTTGCTCTGTCCCCAGGATGTTCTAATGGGCTCTCCTTTCTCCCCTCCCTCCTGCTGCATGGCTTTCCTTACCAATTTTGCACAGATAACTAACAGCCTAGGTCTTCTGGCCCTCTCATTGTTTGCAGCCTCTGATTTACAATTTTAGCTCATTTTGGGACATTTGCACGAGCTTTTATAACAATAACTTCCCAAATCACATGCACACAAAACTGAATTTATTATATGTTAATTCATAAAACAAACGTTAACTCTTTCTTTTACAGACATAAACTTTTAATGTATATAGCAGCCTCATAAGTAACCCCTAGGCTCCTAACAAATGTTTTTAAAATGAATTCATGAGTTCTGTGTATAAAAAACAAAAACACAAATATTCATTTTTATATTTAGTGTGCATTTCATTAGAAATCATTTAGGATATAGCATATATTTCGAACTTTGAAGGAAAGAAAATTGGTATAAAAGCCAGAAGAATTTTTGCAAATTTCTTTAATTTGAGAATTTTGTAGATTTTTTTTAAAGGACAACGTAATTTTATAGCTATATGCCCTAATTAAGCTTAGAGAGATTTTTTATGAGAGTGATTTTACGAAGGATGTTCTGGAGAAAATTATCTAACTTTTTAAAAGTAGGAAGTGTTTCTTTCTCTCTACACCTAAATATGATGGAAAATGTAATTATTCTCTACTTACAAGATTTCTCCCACTTGCCATTGGGATCATACAGGAGATACTCCTGTTCCTGTCGAAGGAGAACTGCACCATTTATATGATTCAGAGGAGAAACCTGCCATGTGAAAGATCACGGGTCATTTCCCCAAACAGCAATGATGAAATGTGTTGAGTCTTGGAAGACCTTAGGGACACTGGGTTATCGCATTAGCAATTAAGGTATATTGTAAAATAATCCCAGGAGGTTCATTAAAAAAAATCCCAGAAGTTTCCATAATTAACCACCTCCTTTTCAAGTCTGCATGGAAGTTAAAACCATCATTTATTTGAAGTAATATTAATGTAAGATCAAATGAATAATGCTTTGCAATCCAAAATACATTTCCATTCTGATTCCATCATGAAATACTTTTACTAATGGTGTTATTACTCCCGTTTCTGTGCAAGAACTTCATGTGTCTAGAACCTACAGATTGTCACAAGGTAACACAGGCAATGATGAGACATTTGACCCACATATAATCATGACTGTAAGTTTCATTTTTTTTATCACATCTGGTTTTGTATAAGTTGAACTTTCAAATATATTTCAATAACAATGAAATTTCTGACTTCTGTAAAGAAGGGTGCCTTCAGTAATGGAGCCCCTGACAGATGGTCCCAGAGTCACAACCATGGACAGAAGTGGTGATTATTTGACAAAGTTATGTTATGCCTGAAAGCCATAATTTGTTATTTAAACTTTGGCTTGTTACTCCCATTGAGGACACATGGCCAATTAATACTCCCTGGAAACTGCCATTTAATAGATATGTGACCCTCCCCCCCAAATTTCAGTAGTTTTCATCAATAAATAGCTTGGTAATAGAATCGGAGACTGTAAGCCTTGTCAGTGACCCTAGAGATTATTTATAAGGATAGATCAAAACTCTAGCATTAGAGTGGTGGAAATCATGACTTCCTCTTCTCCTCTGAGAAATCACCTCAAAACAACAAGGACAATAATAAAGGGGAAATGCAAGCTTTATTTAAGCAGCTGACCTCTGAAACATGAATCCTAAATAGAAAACTAGTCCAGGGTTAGTGAAGGTCAGACAGGTGTGGAAAATGCAGAAGAAAGGATGCCTCCTACTCTGAGAAGCTGAAGGATGGTAAGCTAAGGGGCCTCTGAGCACAGAGAGAGATGGAGCCTATCAGGAGACGGTTATTTCGCCCTCTGGACTTTTGGAAGAACCACACAGGACACAGACGTTCTGAAGGATATTTTCTCTTGTTATGTAGGTGGGGAGGAGAGTGACCGTGAACAGACCACGAGCAGGAAATCTGAGCTGAGAGCACAAAATTACAGCCTGAAATCTTCCTTATAAGTGTGACATTGGGTTGAAAGAACATTCTTACAGTTCAAAGCATGGACTTTGCTCTTTCCCAACACAAATATTCTGAATTGGATGATCCAGGGGAAAAAAAAAAACTTTAACTTGAATGTAGTAAATAAGAAATGAGTTCCAGATTTCTAAAATAGTGTAATCATCAATGAGCATGGAAGGTTCAGGAGAGAAGCAAATAGCAGATGCAAGGGGGCACTTGCCTCATTCTCTAAATGTTACTATATGGAAGATGAGGATGTGAGATCACTTTCCATTTAAAAAGAAAAACTCAGGAAATAATTAGTTCTGTGAAGATAGAAGACAGCACAGAAATCTAAGAACTCAAAGAATACGTAGTGTAAGAGATGAGCAGGAATGGAGTTCAGCTGAGGGAAAGAAATGGGGAAAAAAGAAATCAACAGAAATGAAATAAAATTGTGAAACACAGAGAACAGATTTGGTTGAATAAACCTAACAGAGAAAGGAAGTCAAGACTGTGAAATTGAATAAAATTAAAATAAAATGCACAAGATGTTTAAAAAGTTACAAGAAAAATATGGAAGTTTTTTCCAGAATACTATGTATATCTTTACTGGAATTTATGTATAAATATCATTAAAACAATGAAGTAAAGGAAAGATGTGTCTAGATACTGAAAAAGATTAGTGTTTTAAAATTACTCAACTTCAATGAACTATTAGTTAATTACATAAAATTACAGGCCACCTATGAAAGGAACCTGTGGTATGTGGCAAGGAAAACATAACAACAAAGTTGTATTTAGTCCAGGAAAACAAGGAAACACTTAAGATTTGAAATCAGGTAACATGATTCACCACATAATTTAATAAAATCAGAAAACACACATGGAGGAAAATATGATAAAATTTAGCACCATATAAGACATCTATCTTTTATATTACTTGGTAATCAAAAAGATGATATCTTCCCATTTGCAACAGCATGCATGTAGCTAGAGAGTATTATACTACATGAAATAAGTCAAGCAGAGAAATAAAACTATCTAATGGTTATACTCATATGTGGAATTTAAGAAATACGACACAGGAACAGAGGGAAAGGGAAGGAAAAATAAGATGAAAACAGAGCAGGAAATGAACCATAAGAAACTCCTAAATACAGAGAACAAACTAGGGGTTGCTGGAGGGCGGTGGGTAGGGAATGGGCTAGAAGGGTGATGAGTATCAAGGAGAGCACTTGAAATGATCCACAAGAAAACATTTGAAAAGATTATAAAAACTTGGATATTAAAGAACATCCTACTAAGAATGAATGGGTTAACTAGCAAAATAAAGACAAAATTAAAAAGTCTGTGGAAACCAATGAAAACAAAAACAGACAGTCCAAAGCCTCTGGGATGCAGCAAAGGCAGTCATAAGAGAGAAATATATAGCAATCCAAGCCTTCCTAAAGAAGGAAGAAAGGTCTTAAATACACAACCTAGTCTTACACCTAAAGTAGCTGGGAAAAGAACAGCAAATAAGGCCAAAACCAGCAGAAGAAGGGAATTAAAAATTAGAGCAGAAATCAATGATATAGAAATTAAAAAAAAAACCAGTATAACAGACAAATGAAACCAGGAACTGGTTCTTTGAAAGAATTAATAAAATCAATAAACCCCTAGCCAGACTGATCAAAAAGAAAAAGGACCCAAATAAATAAAACCACAAATGAAAGAGAACATATCACAATGAACACCACAGAAACACAAACAAAAATAAGAGAAATACAAACAAAAATAATTAACAGCAATTATATGGCATCAAGTAGGGTAATTTGGAAAAATGGAAAAATTTCTAGAAACATATAAACTACCAAAACTGAAACAGGAAGAAATAGAAAATTTGAACAGGCCTATAAACAGTAAAAAATTGAATTAGTAATCAAAAATCTTCCAGAAAACAAGAGTCCAGGGCCAGATGGCATCCCAGGGGAATTCTACCAAACCTTTAAAGAAGAATTGACACCTATTCCTCTGAAGCTGTTCCAAAAAAAACCCCAAAAAACATATAAAATGACATGGAAGAAAAAATTCCAAAATCATTCTACAAGGCCAGCATTACCTTAATTCCAAAACCAAAGACCCCACTAAAATGGAGAACTACAGACCAAACTCCCTAATGAACATAGATGCAAAAATTCTGAACAAGATATTAGCCAACTGGATCCAACAGCATATTAAAAGAATTATTAACCATAATCAAGTGGATTTATTCCTGGGCTGCAGGGCTGGTTCAATATCTGTAAATCAATCAATATGATACATCACATTAATAAAAGAAAGGATAAGAACCAGAATCCTCTCAATAGATGCAGAAAAAGCATTTGACAAAATACAGCATTGTTTCTTGATTTTAAAAAACTCTCAAGAAAGTAGGGATAGAAGGAACACACCTCAAGGTCTTAAAGGCCATATACAAAAAACCCACAGCTAATATTATCTTCAGTGGGGAAAACCTGATGGCTTTCCTACCTAAGGTCAAGAATACGATAGGGATGTCAACTCTCACCACCGTTTTTCAACAGAGTATTGGAAGTCCTAGTGTCAGCAATCAGATGACAAAAAGAATATTAATAATAAAAGGCAAAATCAACTACAAATGCATGGAGGTTAAAGAGCATCCTACTAAGGAATGAATGGGTCAACGAGGCAATTAAAGAAGAAATTAGGAAATATATGGAAGCAAATGAAAATGAAAACACAACAGTCCAAACCCTTTGAAGTGCAGCAAAGATAGTTATTAAGAGGAAAATACATTGCAGTGCAATCCTATCTTAAGAAATAAGAAAAATTCCATATACAAAATCTAACCTCACACCTAAAGGAACTAGGAGCAGAACAGCAAAGAAAACCCAAAGTCAGTAGAGGAAGATAAATAATAAAGAATAGGGCAGAAATAAACAATATATAATAAAAAATAGTAGAAGAGATCAATGAATCTAAGGGCTGGTTTTTTGAATGAATGAACAAAATTGATAAAACCCTAGCCAGACTTCTCAAAAAGCAAATAAGATGGTGGAACAGCATGGAAGTATATATTTTTTTGCATCTCTCCTCTGAAATGCAGCCAGATCAACACTAAACCATCTTGCACATCTAGAAAACTGATTTGAGGGTTAGCACAATAATCTCCACAACCTAAACCATAGAACTTGGCAGGTATGTGACATGGAGAGGTGAACTGGGGGAGAAAGAAGCCAAGGAGGGCAAGGAGTTGTTTTTGCTTGTTGAGAGGATGGAAGTCAGGAAAAGCACCCCCTGAGGGTTCCTGAGGCCACATGGGGAGAGGCGGTTCCCCTGTTGGTAGAACATTTGGTAGAAGCTGTGAGGCCTCCCCATAGGCAGAGGTCCCAGCAGACCCCCAGAGAACAACCACCTTTGCTGGTGCTGGAGCAAGGACAGTATGTGGCAAGTCAGGTGCCAGATGTGTGTTGTGATTTTCCACAATCCCTGAAATGCTGCTGTTCCAAGGTCCCATGAACTTTTTCTGGGGCGGGCTTGCCGCCAGCCAAAGTCTCTTGGCATCGACAGCAGCACGGTGTCGTGAACGTTCCTGGAGGTGGGCAGGCACCCGACCATTGCTTTGTGAGACCCTCCCCCAGAGGGTCAGAATGGGTCAAAGTTGTAGTCCTTCGAAAATGTGGGGTTGCGATACACAGTCCCATCTGAGATAAAATTCCGGAGACAGATTCCACCTGGCAGCCTCACGGCTTAGTCACAGACAGTGTAGAAACAGGGAGTGGATGGGAGCCAAAGACTAAAAATGGGTGCTTGATTGCCAGTCATGGAGAGCACAGAGTTCCGATACTAGAGACTGGCTGGGAGGGTGATGGCCATTTTCACCCCTCCTATGCATGCACATACACACCTGCACCTGCCACACTGATCCACCCTCCTAAGATAAGTAGTGCTATGTAGCGGCTAATGGAGCTGGTAGACTAAGCCCCGCCCAACTGGGCCCACAGCACTCTTCAGGAACACGTCTCTCTGCCTGCTTAGTTTAGGGAGAATAAAGTGCTTCACAGTTTGACTTCTAGGGGAAATTGGATGTAATTTCAATCATATTTCAGTCTGTTTACTGGTCCATCTATTCAACTTTTTATTTTATTTTATTTTTTAATAGTTTACTGTCAAATTGGTTTCCATATAACACACAGTGCTTCTCCCCACAAGTACCCCCCGCCATGACCATCACTCCCTCCCCCTCTCCCCCTTCAGTCCATGGTTCGTTTTCAGTATTCAGTAGTCTCCCTTGATCTGTGTCCCTCACTCTCCCCAGCTCTCTTTCCCCCTTCCTCTCCCTTTGGTCCCCTGCCAGGTCTCTCCTGTTAGACCTATGAATGCAAACATATGGTATCTATCCTTCTCTGTCTGACTTATTTCACTTAGCATGACACCCTCGAGGTCCATCCATTTTCCTACAAATGGCCAGATTTCATTCTTCCTCATTGCCATATAGTACTCCATTGTATATATAAACCACATCTTGATCCATTCATCATTTGATGGACATTTAGGCTCTTTCCATGTTTTGGCTATTGTAGAAAGTGCCGCTATGAACATTGGGATACATGTGCTCCTATGCATCAGCACTTCTGCATCCCCTGGGCAAATCCCTAGCAGTGCTATTTCTGTGTCATACGGGAGTTCTATAGATAGTTTTTTGAGGAGCCTCCACACTGTTTCCAGAGCGGCTGCACCAGTTTACATTGCTACCAACAGTGTAGGAGAGTGCTCGTTTCTCCACATCCTTGCCAGCATCTATAATCTCTTGATTTGTTCATTTTAGCAACTCTGGCTGGTGTGAGGTGATATCTCAGTGTGGTTTTGATTTGAATTTCCCTGATAATGAGTGACGCTGAGGCAAAGTAATATTGAGGAAGAAAACCAAAACGGGAGGCATCACAATCCCAGAATTTAGCATCTACTACAAAGCTGTCATCATCAAGACAGTATGGTACTGGCACAAAAACAGACACATGGACCAATGGAATAGAATAGAGAGCCCAGAACTGGACCCACAAGTATATGGCCAATTAATTGTTGACAAAGCAGGAAAGAGTGTCCAAGGGAAAAAAGACAGCCTCTTCAACAGGTGGTGTTGGGAGAGCTGGACAGCAACATGTAGAAAAATGAAATTAGACCACTTTCTGACACCATTCACAAAAATAAACTCAAAATGGATAAAGGATCTGAATGTGAGACAGGAAACTATAAAAACTCTTGAGGAAAAAGCAGGAAATAGCCTCCTAGACCTCAATCGCAGCAATTTCTTCCTTGACACATCCCCAGAGTCAAGGAAATCAAGAACAAAAATGAACTACTGGGACCTCATCAAGATAAAAAGCTTCTGCAAGGCAAAGGAAACAATCAAAAAAACTAACAGGCAACCGACAGAATGGGAAAAGATAGTGGCAAATGGCATATCAGATAAAGGGCTAGTATCCAAAATATACAAGGAGTTCACTAAACTCCATACACGAAAATGAACGATCCAGTGAAGAAATGGGCAGAAGACCTGAATAGACACTTCTCCAAAGAGGACACACACACACACACACACACACACACACACACACACACACTGGAGTATTACTTGGCAATCAAAAAGAATGAAATCTTGCCACTTGCCACTATGTGGATGGAACTAGAAGGTATTACACTAAGTGAAATTAGTCAGTCAGAGAAAGAAAATATTATATGACTTCACTCATTATGAGGAATTTGAGACACAAAACAGATGAACATAAGGGAAGGGAAGCAAAAATAATATAAAAACGGGGGGGGGCAGGACAAAACATAACAGACTTAAATTTTTTTTTTAATTTTATAGTTTATTTTTGAGACAGAGAGAGACAGAGCATGGGTGGGGGAGGGGCAGAGAGGGAGGGAGACACAGAATCTGAAGCAGGCTCCAGGCTCTGACTGTCAGCACAGAGCCTGACGTAAGGCTGGAACCCACCAACCACGAGATCATGACCTGAGCCAAAGTCAGATGCTTAATGGACTGAGCCACCCAGGTGCCCCCTTTAAAAACATTTTTATGTTTATTTATTGTTTTCGAGAGAGATAGAGCTCAAGCCAGAGAGGGGCAAAGAGAGAAGGAGACACAGAATCTGAAGCAGGCTTCAGGCTCTGGGCTGTAAGCGCAGAGCCCAACGTAGGGATCAAACTCACAAACAGCGAGATCATGACCTGAGGTGAAGCTGGATGCTTAGCTGACTGAACCACCAAGGTTCCCTGACTTGTAAATATAGAGAATAAACAGAGGCTTGCCTAAGGAATTGTGGGAGTGGGGATGGGGTAAAAGGGTAAGAGGCAATAAGGAATCTTCTCCTGAAATCATTGTTGCACTATATGCTAACTAACTTGGGTGTAAATTAAAAAATAATTTAATTAAATTTATGGGGGAGGGGAAGAGAACCAAGTAGACAAAAATTGAATGCATGAGGAAAGGTCACAATGAACGCCACAGAAATACAAACAATTATTAGAGAATACTATGAAAAATTATATGACAACAAACTGTACCCTGGAAGAAACGGACATGTTCCTAGTCACCCACACACTATGAAAACTCAAACAGGAAAAAATAGAAAATTTGAGCAGACTCATTACAAGCAATGAAATTGTATCTGTTATCAAAAATCTCCCAACAAATAAGAGTTCTTGGCCAGATGGCTTCCAGAGGAATTCTACCAAATATTTAAAACAGAGTCAAAATCTACCCTCAAGCTGTTCCAAAAATACAAACAGAAGGAAAGCTTCCAGACTCATTCTGTGAAGCCAGCATTACCTTGATTCCCAAACCAGACAGAGACCCCACTAAAAAGGAGAATACAAGCCAATATCCCTGATGAACATGGATGCAAAAATTCTCAACAAGATGCTAACGAATTGAATTCAACAGTATATTAAAAGAATTATTCACCATGATAAAGTGGGATTCATTCCTGGGTGGCAAAATCTGGCTCAATATTTGCAAATCAGTGTGATACATCACATTAATAGAAGAAAAGATAAGAACCATATGATCCTGTTAATAGATGCAGAAAAAGCATTTCACAAAATACAGCATCCATTCTTAATAAAAGTCCTCAAGAAAGTTGGGATAGAAGGAACATACCTTATCATAAAAGCCACATATGAAAATCCCACAGGAATATCATCCTCAATGGGGAAAAACTGAGACCTTTCCTCCTGAGATCAGAAACATGACAGGGATGTCCACTCTTACCATTGTGTTTTAACATAGTGTGGGAAGTCCTAGTCTCAGCAATCAGACAACACAAAGGAGGGGGCAAGATGACAGAGAAGAGGGGAGCACTATAATTCTCATCCGCCTGCATCTATCAAACTAAGAAGGACTGAAGCCACAACACTCTGATCTGCAAAGGTCAGGGAGGAAAAGGCACAGAGTCCACTAAGACAGCCTCATAGAGCTTCCTCAAGAAACAAGCCAAAGTACACATGGTGGAGAGTCCCAAATGTCACTGAGTAGGGAAATAAAGTAACTAACAGCACAACAAGAGAAACTGAGAGATACCATTAAAAGAAAACCTCCTGAATGGAAAGCCCTGGGCAGTCAATGAGCATCCTTTAATATAGCAAGACTTATAGGTGGACAGTGCAGAACAAGCTTTTAAAATTGACAGGAGACAGTAAGCTAGCCAAAATGATGAAACAGAAGAACACTCCTCTAAAGAAATTCCAGGGAGAAGTCACAGCTACACAACTGCTCAAAATAGATATAAGCAACATAACGGAACAAGACTTTAGAAAAATAGTCATAAACTTAATTGCTAGGCTTGAAAAAAAGGCATGGAAGACATCAGAGAAGCTATTGATACAATGACTAGGGACCTTAAAAATAGCTATGAGGAGTTTAAAAAGTCTATAAATGAGGTGCATAATAGAATGGAGGCTGCCACTGCACCTATTGAAGAGGCAGAGAGGAGAATAGGTGAATTAAAAGACACAGTTATAGCAAAAGAAGAAGCCAAGAAATAGAGAGATAAATTGATCCAGAAGCATGAAAGGAGGCTTCGAGACCTTAGTGATACAATCAAACAGAACAATATCCTTATCATAGTAATTCCTGAAGAAGAAGAAAGAGAAAAAGGTCCTGAAGGGGTGTGTGATCAAATTATAGCTGAGAACTTCTCCAATCGAAGGAAGGAAATAGACATTGAAATACAAGAGGTACAGAGAACTCCCCTTAGACATAACTTAAATTGAGCTTCAGCATGACATATCATAGTGCACTTGGAAAAATATAAAGACAAAGAGAGAATTCAGAATGCAGCTAGGGATAAAATGGCCCTCACATACAAAGGGAAACCTATCAGAATGTTTACAGACGTATCTACTGAAACTTGGAAGGCCAGAAAGGAATGGCAGGAAATCTTCAATGTGATGAAAAGAAAAAATATGCAGCCGAAAATCCTTTGTCCAGCAAGCCTGTCACTCAAAATAGAAGGAGACATAAACGTTTTTCCAAATGATCAAAACTTGAAATAATTCATCACCACCAAACCAGCCCTACAAGAAATCCTAAGAACTCTATGAGGGAAATGTTGCAAGGAATACAAAATACCAGAGACACCACTGCAATCATTAACCCTACAGAGAACACAATGACTCTATATCCATATTTTTCAATAATAAGACTGAATGTAAATGGACTACATGTTCCAATCAAATGACATAGGGTATCAGAATGAATAAAAAATATAAAATCCATCTATTTGCTGTCTATAAGAGATTTATTTTAGGCCTGAAGACACCTTCAAATTGAAAGTAAGGGAATGGAGAAATATCGATCATGTGACTGGAAGTCAAAAGAATGCCAGAGTAGCCTTACTTATATCAGTCAAACTGGACTTTTAAGCGAAGGCAGTAACAGAAGATGAAGAAGGGCATTATACAATAATCACAGGGTCTCTCCATCAGGAAGAGCTAACAATCATAAACATCTACTTGATGAATTCAGGAGCACTCAAATACATAAAAAAATTAATCACAAAGAGAAACAATCTTATTGATAAGAATGTGCTAATTTCAGAGGACTTTAATACTCCACTTACAGCAATGGATAGGTCAACCAGACAGAAAATCAGTAAAGAAACAATGGACTTGAATGACACACTGGAACAGATGGATTTGACAGCTATATTTTGAAGTCTACATCCTGAGGCAAGGGAATTCACTTTCTTCTCGAGTGCACATGACACATTCCCCAAGATAGATCATATACTGGGTCATAAAGCAGCCCTCCATAAATATAAACATATTGAGATCATACCATGTACACTTTCATATTACTATGCTAAAAAAACCTTGAAATCAACACAGGAAAAAGTCTGGAAAATCTCCAAACATATGGATGCTAAAGACAACCCTACTGAAGAACGATTGGGCCAATTAGGCAATTAAAGAAGAAGTTTAAAAATATATGGAAACAAATGAAAATGAAAATACAATCCAAACTCTCTGGGATGCAGCAAAGGCAGTCCTCATAGGAAAGTATATTGCAATCCATGCCTCTTTAAACAAACTAAAAAAAGCCAAATTCAAAATCTAACAGAGCACCTCAGCGAACTAGAAGGGGAGCAGAAAGAGCACCCTAAACCCAGCAGAAGAAGAGAAATAATAAAGATCAGGGAAGAAATAAACAATATAGAATTTTTAAAAAACCCAGTTGAACAATCAATGAAACCAAGAGTTGGTTTTTTGAAAACAAAACAAAACAAAACAAAACAAAATTGATAAACCTCTAGCAGTCTCCTCAGGAAAAAAAAAGGGAGAACATCAAAATAGACAAAATCACAAATGAAAATGGATCTATTACAAACAATCCATCAGAAATATAAGCAATTATCAGGGAATACTATGAAAAATTTTATGCCAACAAACTGGACAATCTAGAAGAAATGGAAAAATTCCTAAACACACACACTACCAAAGTTCAAACGGGAAGAGATAGAAAGTATGAACAGCCCCATAAACAATGAAGAAATTGAATCAGTTATCAAAAATCTCCCAATAAATAAGAGCCTGGAGTTAGATGGCTTCCCTGGGGAATTCTACCAGACATTTAAAAGAGAGTTAATACCCATTCTTCTCAAGCTATTCCAAAAATAAGAAATAGAAGAAAAACTTCCGTAATCATTCTACAAAGACAGCATCACTTTGATTCCCAAACCGGACAGAGACCCAACAAAAAAGACAACTACAGGCCAATATCCGTATAGAATACAGATGCAAAAATTCCTCAAAATCAATAGCATATAAAAAGAATTATCCACCATGATCAAGTGGGATTCATTCCTGGGTTACAGAGCTGGTTCAATATTTGCAAATCCATCAATGTGATACATCACGTTAGCAAAAAAAAAAAAAAAAAAGATAAAAACCATATGATCCTGTCGATAGATGCAGAAAAACTAGTTGACAAAATACAGCATCCTTTCTTAATAAAAAACCCTTGCACAGTCAGAGTGGCTAAAATGAACAAATCAAGAGACTATAGATGCTGGCGAGGGTGTGGAGAAATGAGCACCCTCTTACACTGTTGGTGGGAATGTAAACTGGTGCAGCAGCTCTGGAAAACAGTGTGGAGGTTCCTCAAAAAACTATCCACAGAACTCCCTTATCATCCAGCAATAGCAATGGTAGGGATTTACCCAAGGGATACAGAAGTGCTGATGCATAGGAGCTCATGTACTCAATGTTCATAGCAGCACTGTCAACAATAGCCAAAACATGGAAAGAGCCTACCTGTCCATCACCTGATGAGTGGATCAAGAAGATGTGGTATATATATATACAATGGAGTATTACATGGCAATGAGAAAGAATGAAATATGACCATTTGTAGTAAAGTGGATGGACCTCGAGGGTGTCATGCTAAGCAAAATAAGGCAGAGATGGACAGATACCATATGTCTGCACTCATATGTCTAACAGGAGAACAGGAGAAACCTAATGGAGGACCAGGGGGAGGGGAAGAGAAAAAGAGAGTTGGGGAGAGAGAGGGACGCAACACTTGAGATACTCTTGAATACTGAAAACGAACTGAGGGTTGAAGGGGGAGGGGGGAAAAGAGGTGGTGGTGATGGAGGAGGGCACTTGTGGGGAAGAGCACTGGGTGTTGTATGGAAACCAATTTGACAATAAACTACTTAAAAAAAAAAAACACCCTCGAGAAGTCTGGATAGAATGAACGGACTTAAACATCACAAAAGCCATTTATGAAAAGCTCACAGATAATGTCATCCTTAATGGGGAAAAACTGAGAGCTTTCCTTCGAGGATCAGGAACATGACATGGATGTCCACTCTCACCACTGCTGTTTAACATAGTGCTGGAGATCCTAGCATTAGCAATCAGATAGCAAAAGGAAACAAAAGGCATCAGAATTGGGAAAGATGAAGTCAAACTTTCACTTTTCACAGATGACATGATACTCTACATGGAAAACTTGACTGACTGCACCAGAAGCCTTCTAGAACTAATCCCTAAAGTCAGCAAAGTTGCAGGGTACAAAGTCAATGTACAGAAATCAGTTGTATTTTTTATACACCAATAATGAAGCAATAGAAATAGGAATCAAGAAACTGATACCATTCCTAATTGCACAAAACCCCATAAAATATCAGGAACAAACCTGACTAAGATGCAAATAATCTGTATTATGAAAACTATAGAAAACATATGAAAGAAATTGAAGAATACACAAAGGAATGGAAAAACATTCCATGCTCATGGATCTGAAGAATAAACATTGTTAAAATGTCATTATTACCCAAAGCAATCTACACATTCAATGTAATCCCAATCAAAATTGCACCCACATTCTTCTCAAAGCTAGAAAAATCTATCCTAAAATTCATATGACACCACACACACACACACACACACACACACACTCACAAACCTTCAATAGCCAAAGTAATATTGAAGAAAAAACCCAAAACGGGAGGCGTCACAATCCCAGACTTTAGCCTCTACTACAAAGCTGTCATCATGAAGACAGGCTGGTATTGGCACAAAAACAGACACATAGACTAATGGAATTGAAAAGAGAACCCTGAACTTGACCCACAAATGTATGGCCAATTAATCATTGACAAAGCAGAAAAGAGTATTAAATGGAAATAAGACAGTCTCTTTAACAGATGGTGCTGGGAGAACTGGACAGCAACATGCAGAAGAATGAAACTAGACCACTTCCTTACATCATACACAAAAATCAACTCAAAATGGCTGAAGGACCTGAATGTGAGACAGGAAACCATCAAAACCCTAAAGGAAAAAGCAGGAAACAGCTTCCTTTACCTCAATCAACTGCAGCAATTTCCTACTGGACACATCCCCAAAGGCAAGAGAATCAAGAGCAAAAATGAACTATTGGGACCTCATCAAGGACAAAAGCTTCTGCACTAAAAAGGAAACAATCAAGAAAACTATAAGGCAACTGACGGAATAGGAAAAGATGGTTGCAAATGACATATCAGATAAAAGGCTAGTATCCAAAATCTACAAGAAACTCACCAAACCCCACACCCAAAAAATAAATAATCCAGTGAAGAAATGGGCAGGAGACATGAACAGATCCTTCTCTAAAGAGGACATCCAGATGGCCAACAGGCACATGAAACGATGCTCAGCATCACACAGCATCAGGGAAATACAAATCAAAACCACACTGAGATACCACCTCCTGCCAGTCAGAGTGGCTGAAATGAACAACTCAAGAGACTATAGATGCTGGCGAGGATGTGGAGAAACGTACACCCTCCTCCTACACTCTTGGTGGGAATGTAAACTAGTAGAGCCGCTCTGGAAAACGGGGTGGAGGTTCCTTAAAAAACTATCAATAGAATTCCCCTACGACCCAGCGATATCACTGCTAGGGATTTACCCAAGGGATACAGAAGTGCTGACACACAGGGGCACATGTACCCTCATGTTCATAGCGGCACATTCTACAATAGCCAAATCATGGAAAGAGCCTAAATTCCCATCAACTGATGAATGGATCAAGAAGATGTGGTTTATATATACAATGGAATACTACATGGCAATGAAAAGAATGAAATCTGGCCATTTGTAGCAACATGGAGGGCACCTGAGGGCATTAATGCTAAGCTAAATAAGTCAGGCAGAGAAGGACAAATACCATATGTTTTCACTCATAGGTCTAACAGAAGAAACTTAACAGAGGACCATGGGGAGGTGAAGGCGATGAAGAAGAGTTAAGGAGGGAGTCACCCAAATCATGGGTGACTCTTGAACACTGAAAACAACTGAGTGCAGAAAGAGTAGTGGGTAAGGAGAAGCGGGGTGATGGACATGGAGGAGGGCAATCGTGGGGATGAGCACTGGGTGTTATATGGAAACCAACTGGAAAATTAACTATAAAAAATAAAAAATAAATTAAAAAAAAGACAACACAAAGGAATAAAAGGCATCCAAATTGGCAAAGCAGAAGTCTAATTTTCATGTCACAGCTACATGATACTTACATGGAAAATCTGAAAGAGCACCAAAAAGCTGCTAGAACTGATAAATGAATTCAGGAAAGACACAGGATACAAAAGCATGTACAGAAATCGATTCCATATCTATACACACATAATGAAGCAACAGAAAAAGAAATCAAGAAATTGATCCCATTAAAAATTGTACCAAGGAACAAAATACCTAGGAATAAACTTAACCCAAGATGGAAAAGATCTGTAAACTGAAAACTATAGAAAACTTATGAAAGAAATTGAAGAAAACAGAAAGAAATGAGAACATATTCCATACTCCTGGATTGTAAGAACAAATATTGTTAAAATGTCAATACTACCAAAAACAACCTACACATTCAATGTAATCCCAATCAAAATTGCACCAGCATTCTTCTCAGAGCTTGAACAGACCATCTTAAAATTTGTATGGTACCACAAAAGACCCTAAATAGCCAAAGTAATGTTGAAGAAGAAAACCAAAGAAGGGGGCATCAAAAGCTGTCTTTAGCGTCTACTACAAAACTGTAACCATCAAGGCAGTATGGTTTTGACACAAAAACAAGACACTCGGACCAATGGAATAGAGAACCCATAATTGATTCACAAATGCATGGCCCTCTAATCTTTGAGAAGGCAGCAAAGAGTATCCAATGGGAAAAAAAGGACAGAGTCTTTAGCAGGTGGTGCTGGGAGAACTGGACAGCAACATGCAGAAAAATGAAATAGGACCACTTTCTTACACCATACGCAAAATAAACTCAAAATGGATGAAGGACCTAAATGTGAGACAGAAAACTATCAAAACCCTGGAGGAGAAAACAGGCAACAGCCTCTTTAACCTCAGCCTCAGCCACTTCTTACTCAACACAAATCTGAAAAGAAACTCCACCAAAAAACCCCCACAAAAAACCCTGAGGACTGATCCATGTATTCAGCAATGTCACAAGATATAAAACCAATGCACAGAAACTGGTTGCATTCCTATACACCAATAATGAAACAAACAAAAAAAAGCAACAGAAAGAGAAATCAAGGAATCAATTCCATTTACAATTTTATCAAAACCAAGAAAATGCCTATGACTAAACATAATCAAAAGGTAAAATTCTATAAACTGAAAAGTATAGAAATCTTATTAAGAAAATTGTTGAAGACACACACAAATCCATGTTCATGGATTGGAAGAACAAATATGGTTAAAATGTTGATACTACCCAAAGCAATCTATGTATTCAAGGTAATTCCTTTCAAAATAGCACCAACATTCTTCACAGAGATAGAACAAACAATCCTAAAATTTGTATGGAACCACAAACGACTCCAAATAACCAAAATCATGTCGAGAAGGAAAACCAAAGTTGGAGGGATCATAATCCTGGACTTTAAGCTGTATTACAAAGCTGTAATGATCAATACAGTATGGCAATTGCATAAAAACAGAAACATAGATCAATGGACAAAATAGAGAACCCAGAAATGGACCCACAAATGTATGATGAACTAATCTTTGACAAAGCAGGAAAGAATATCCAATGGAATATTGGCCATGGTGCTGGGAAAATTCGACACTGACATGCAGAAGAATGAACCTGGACCACATTCTTATACCATATATAAAAATAAACTCAAAATGGATGAAAGACCTAAACGTAGGACAGGAAGCCATCAAATCCTAGAAGAGAACATGGGCAACAACCTCTTTGACCTCAGCTGCAGCAAAATCATCCTTGGCATGCCTCTGGAGCTAAGGGAAACAAAAGCAAGCATGAACTACTGGGACCTCATCAAGATAAAAAGCTCCTGCACAGCAAAGGAAACAATCAGCAAAACTAAAAGCCAACCAACTTAATGATAGAAGATATTTGCAAATGTATATAAGATAAAGAATTAGCATCCAAAATCTATAAAGAACTTGCCAAATTAAACACCAGAAAAATAATCCAGTGAAGAAATAGGTAAAAAACATGAAAAGACACTTTTCCATAGAAGACATCCAGATAGCTAACAGACACATGAAAAAATGCTCAACATCATTTATCATCAGGGAAATAAGTTAAAATCACCATGATATGCCACTTAACATGTGAGAGTGTCTATAATTAACAACTCAGAACAAAACCTGATGTTTGTGAGGATGCAGAGAAAGAGAAACCCTTTTGGACTGTTGATGGGAATGCAAACTGGTGAAGCCACTCTGGAAAACATTATGGAGGTTCCACAAAAAATGAAAAATAGAACTACCTTACTACCCAGCAATTGCACTACCAGGTATTTACCCAAAGTTTATAAAAATACAACTTCAAAGGAGCAAATGCACGCCAATGTTTACAGCAGCATATCAACAATAGCCAAATTATGGAAAGAGCCCAAATGTTCCTCAACTGACGAATGGATTAAGAAGATTGTGATACATAGGGGTGCTTGGGTGACTCAGTCAGTTAAGCATCTGACTTCACTCAGGTCATGATCTCATGGTTTGTGGGTTCAAGCTCTGCATTGAACTCTGTGCTGACGGTGTGGGCCTGCTTGGGATTCTCTCTCCTTCTCTCCTTCTGCCCCTCCTCTGTTTGCACTCTCTCTGTCTCTTAAAATAAATAAATAAACATTAAAAAAAGGTGTGGTATATATACAACGGACCATAAAAAAGAATGAAATCTTGCTATTTTCAACAATGTGGATGGAACAAGTGGCTTTATACTAAACAAAATAAGTCAGAAAAGACAAATATCACATGATTTCACGCATATGTGGAATTTAAGAAACAAAGCAAGTGAATATAGGGGAAGGGAACCAAAAATAAGACAAAAACAGAGGAGACGAGCCATAGGAGAGTCTTAAATACAGAGAAAAAATGAGGGTTGCTTGAGGGTTGGTGGGTGGGGGTATGGGTAGAAGAAGGATGGGCATTTAGGAGGGCACTTGTTGTGATGAGCACTGCGTGTTATACGCAAGCAATGAACCACTAAATTCTATTCCTGAAAACAATACTGCACTATATGTTAACTAACTTGGATCTAAACTTAAGAAACAAGAATAAAGAGAAACATTCCATGCCTAGGAATAAATCTTTGTAAAATGCATGCAGGGACCCTCCAGAAAAAGGGCAAGAGAGATGGAGGGGATGTCACGGTCATGGGCTAGAGGACCCTGCACTGAAAGATCACAATGTCAGTCTTGAATTCTTTTAGATTATAGAAAATGAGGCAATCCACTCGCTTCATGAATCTAACATAGATACTAAAACCAGAAAACAACTTTACAGATATGGAAAACCACAGGCCTAATGGCAATCGTGAGGTTAGGTAAAAAATTCTCAACAAAAGTAATACACTGAATGGATAAACTAAGATAATTCTGGACTAAGTGAGGCCTATTTCGTGAAGGTAAAATTTGTATAACCATAGAAATTATCAATAAATATAATTTATGAAACAATAAAGCAACGCTGAAAAAATTACATGGTCTCTAAATAGAAACAGAAAAGTCATAAAGTTTAGTATTTATGACAAAAAACAAATAATCTTATAATGTAAGGAGTGTAAGAAATAACAGCTGATAAAATGTGACAAGATGAAATCTCCCACATTTATTAGGTAGTAATAGTGAAATAATCAAAACTCCTCCTTGACATAAGGAACAAGACAAGCAATGTCACATATACTATGTTCTTCATTATTTGCAGGCCAAGCTAGTACCATCAGTTGGGTAGAAAAATTAGAATCACGTAAGTTAAAAAAGGTAAAAGTAAAGCTTTTTTTTTTTACATATAATATTGGTGTATATGTGGACAATCTAAAATAATCTCTGAATAAATTATGACCCTCATAAGTATGTTGGGTAAAATCTGAATACAGGATCAATATATGAAATTATATTGTTTGAATATATCCATTGTGAAAAACAAAATTAAAAACTTTAAAGATACAACCTACAATACAATAAAAATGCATCAAATATCTTGGAACAAAGTTCGTAAAAAGAATTTTTGGAACATATATATGGATATTAATACATACGTAATTATGTTATTAAAAAGTACAATCTTTATGAACAGCAGGAGAGATAAAGCATTCATTTCTATTAAGAATATCACAGTAGTAAAAATAAATGAAGTGCTGAAATGCTTATACATGGATAATCATGAAAATGTGCATTATTTGAATAAAGTCAGGCACTATAGATCCAGTTACATAAAAATTTTAAAATATTCAAGTTATACGATATTTCTTGGAGACGGTAATTTACCCATAAAACAAAGGAGGACACTGAAATTCTCACATTGAGAATGATGGTTCTGCCAGGGGAGAAGGGTAGGATTGTATGCAGGTCTGAGACATGGAACGAATCATTCTAGCCATTTTCTAAACCTCTTTGGTGTGAACGAGATTTTGTGACAGATGTAAGGCACCTGACGTGATCAGAGAGGGAGCCAGAAGGAGTGATACTGGACTGAACCAGAAATAAAGAGGAAGTCATCAAAATGTCTTAACCTTTCAAGCTTCAGGCTGATAATACAGCTCTCCATAGTCTCTATGTATCAATGTTCATCTTTCTTCTTAAATGTGGAAGGGATTACAACTTGACCAAAATGATGGAGAAATCACTAAAGAACAAACAACATTGCAGACAAAGACAAAGAGGAGAGGTCACTTCAGTGCCCACGAAATCACCTTTCCATGTGCTAGCTTTTCCTCAAACTGGGAAAAGAGCATTTCTACTCTGCACACATAGTAGGGAGTTAGTAGGGCTCAAACAGGTACCATGGTAAAATTTCCATGCTGGCCCCAAAAAGAATCAGTAAAAAAGACCAAGTGAGAAAGAGAAAATTGTTAATAACTTATCAACAGTCACTGGAATGTGACTTAACATGTTTTTCTTTTTGTGCTCAAAGAATTGGGCTGGTTGTTGAGTAATTATATAAGCAGAGGAAGGTGTCAGAGAAAGGTGTCATTTTCAGAATAATTAGCATCACCTCACTGTTAAGATGAGCGATAGCTGGAACTCATGGTCTTCTTGGCTTATTAGTGGTCTTACTGTTGTCCTCAAGCTGGAAATCACCCTCTGTGGAAATATTCCTGGAATGCTGTGGGCGAAGGTGTCATCCCCAAAATGGGGTGGAGTGAGAACAGCTTTTAGATCTCTTGATATCTGGGAAATCCTTAGTTAGCATAATCAAGGGATAACATTAGAGCTAAATTGATGAAGGTCAATATAATTGGGACATGTGTCATCTGAAAGAATCAGTGCATAATGTAAGCAATCTCTAGTGTTGGCACCTCAATTTGAAAATTCATTTTAAATATGGATTTTGGGGCAACTGGGTGGCTCAGTCGGTTAAGCAACTGACTCCATTTTGGGTTGGGTCATGATCCCAGAGTCATGAGCTGGAGCCCTGTGTTGGACTAAGTGCTGACAGCACAGATCCTGCTTGGGGTTCTCTCTCTCTTTCTCTCTGCCCCTCTTCCCACTGTGCCTGTGCCTGCACACACTCATTCTCTCTCAAAATAAAGAAACTTTTAAAAATAAAGAAATATGGATTTCTGTACATAAAATTTATCATCATTATATTGTGTATTTTCAGAGTGTTTTCTATCTCTTAGGTGATGACCACTATATATATTCTCTTCATTTAATGGCTGTAAAGTGAACATTTCCATATTGAAAATTGGTGGGAGTAAGAATCAGTGTCTCATTGTTTCCAGGGAACTCTTTCCTTTTCCAATCAGCCTCTTCACAACCCCCTTGAAATCCTTATTCCTTAGTGTGTAGATCAGGGGGTTCAAGCTGGGATTGACAACGGAATAAAAGATACTGATAAGTTTACCTTCATCCTGAGATGGACTGTTTCCTGGCTGGATGTACATGTAGATAACGGCTCCATAGAAGATGGACACCACAATGAGGTGGGAGGAACAGGTCCCTAATACTTTCTGTCTTCCTGCTGCAGATTTGATCTTGAACACAGCTACAGCAATGAAGCCATAAGAAACCAGAATGAGAAGAAGGGGAACGAGAACTATAATCAGGCACATGGCAAATGTGGTTACCTCCATGGCTGTAGTGTCCACACAGGCAATCTTGACCATTGCAGATATTTCACAAAAAAAGTGATCCAGATGGTGGGTCCCACATCGAGGAAGACTCATGGCATAGGGAGAAAGTATCATGCAACTAGTAATGCCAACTCCCCAGCTCATGGCCACCAGAGTTCGACAGAGCTGGGGATTCATTATGGTCATGTAGTGCAGAGGCTTGCAGACAGCATTGAACCGGTCATAAGACATCACAGCCAGAAGCAAACATTCCACTGCGTATAGTGTCACATCAGTGGAAAGTTGAAGGGCACAGCCACCGAAAGAGATATTTTTGTCCTTACCCCAGACATTGGCCAACATCTGTGGGACTATATTTGTGGTATAACAGAGATCCAAGATGGCCAAATTCCTAAGGAAGAAGTACATGGGTGTCTGCAGACGTTCATCCAGTAGCGGCAGCAGGATGATGGCCATGTTTCCCATCAAGGCAATGGTGTAGAAGAGAAAGACAACCCCAGAGATGATCATCTCCATCTGAGGCTGCCCCGGGAATCCAAGGAGTATAAATCCACCAAAGTGGCTATCGTTGACCATTTTCCTGTTCTCTTAACATCAGCTGTGACAACAAAACATCAGCTTATTGGAAGGTGTTATTGAGGGTGTTTATAAACAATATTACTGGAATTTTTGCTGGCACAAAATATATCACATAAGCAAAGAACTCATCAGTGTTTACATCTCATCGAGTACTTGTTCTGTTTATCCAATTAGGTCTAGAATTTCTCCTGGGGCGACCTGCCTACAGGATCCATACTCTCAGTTTTCTGTCTGCTTCTATGCCATGGCTAAAACCTGCAAAAGTCTCATAGGAAAAGCCTGAAAAGAACAGTTGATGAAACTCACTGGACTTCTCTTTATTAATCAGGGTGCTGGGAAGGGGGGTTGGAATCTGTAAACATTCATTGTCTCTTTCATTCAAGGGTTCCATGGGCCCTTGAAAATTTAGGTTTCATACATATTTTCCCCCTTTTCTAATACTTACCCTACATGGACTCAGTTTGGGTCTCCATGTGCACTCTATCTAAAATTTCTGATGTTCTATTTTAAAGTCAAACTCTTTCTCTTATCTCAAAATTTGGGCTCTAAGTGTTATTTGCTTTTCCCCACGTGCTCCCAGAACAGCATTCTCCCGCATTCCCTGAGAAGCCATTTTTCATCTGTGCTCTTGCGTCCACCGTCTGCCGTCTCCTGTATCCATCTCCCCATTTTACACTCCATCTCTGATATTCATTTGTGTCCTTCCTCTCATCCTACAAGAATTTCCATTCAATTACTCATGCATTTAAAATGTTAAACCACCTCGGGAGGGGAGCAGTGTTATTTTTTGTTCATACTTCATGACTCTCCTCAGGATCAGGACAGAGAAAACATCCATGAATATTTGAAATTTATTAAAAGAAACATGGGTGATCACACCTGGCTCTTTCTTTTCATATCTAAAAAAGTGGTGTTTTTGGTTAAACCCAATTAGACACTGTGCAAAACTGTATTTAGATTTCTGAAAAAGTTAAAATTAGAATTACCATATAATCCAATAATATCTTTACTGAGCTATCCAAGGAAAATGAACACACTAACTCAAAGGGATACATAAACCGATATGTTTATTGCACTATTATTTAAAATAGCCAAGATATACAAGCGATCTGTGTCCATCAACTGATGGATGGATAAAAAAGATGGAAAATAACGGAATATTATTCAGCCATAACAAAGAATGAAACCCTGCCATTTGCCAAGAAGTGATGGAGCTAGAGTGCATTATGCTATGTGAAATAAGTCAGAGATGAAAAATAGCCCATGATTTCACTCATATGTGGAATTTAAGAAAAAAAAACAATGAACAAAGAAAAATGGAGACAAGAAACAAACCTCCAGATTTTAAACTATACTGAACAAATTCCTGGTCCCCAGAAGGGAGGTGGACAGGGGGATGGGTGAAATAGGTAATGGAGATTGGGTGTACGTATTGTGATGAACCCAGAGAAATATATAAAATTGCCCAATATTATATTGTATTCCAGAAACTAATATAAAATTGTGGGTTAACTATACTTTTTAAAAAACTCAACTCAAACATTTAACTAATTCAGGTCTCTATGGATGGAAATGGGGAAAGGTGATGGATACTAACACTTGTTGTGATGAGCTCTGGGTGTTGGGTGGAATCACTAAATAGTACACCTGAAACGAATATTACATGTAGGTTAAGTAACTGGAATTTAAATAAAAATTTAATTAAAAATTAAAAACTAAACAAGGTCTTTCATGCACAGAAATGAATTCTAGCTCCCAGAGCAGTAGTCTTTTTCACATTATATTTCTACGTGAATTCTCGTGGCAGGTTAGGGCCCCCATGTTAGAGCTGCCCTGTGCCTTCACAAAGACTCTGCCTGGCTGCTCTTCTGACCCCCAGGGCACCCTGCCTGCTGCTCTGTCCCCAGGGTGTTCTAATGCGCTCTCCTTCCTCCCCTCCCTCCTGCTGCATGGCTTCCCTTACCAATTTTGCACAGATAACTAACAGCCTAGGTCTTCTGGCCCTCTCATTGTTTGCAGCCTCTGATTTACAATTTTAGCTCATTTGTGGGTATTTGCACCGGCTTTTGTAACAGTAACTTCTGATATGACATTTACACACAGTTGAATTTATTTTATATTACTTCTTAAAACAAACGTTGACTCTTTCCTTCACAGACATGAACTTTTTCTTTATGTAGCAGCCTCATAAAGTACCTCTTAGTTTCTTAGCAAATGTTTGTTAAAATGAGTTTATGAATTGTGGGTATAGAAATTAAAAACATAAATACTCATTTTCATTTTTTAGTATATGTTTCATTAGAAATCATTTAGGATATAACATATATCTCAAATTTTGAAGGAAACAAAATCGGTATAAAAGCCAGAAGCATTTTTGCAAATTTCTTTAATTGATAATCTTATAAAATATTTTAAAGACAACGTAATTTTTATCCCCACTTACCCTAATTAAAACTTAGTGAGATTTTCTATGGTAGTGATTTGATCAAGAATTTTCTGAGGAAAAACTTATACCTTATTAAAGTAGGAAATATTTCTTTGTCTCTTCATCTAAATAAGACTGAAAATGTAACTATTCTCTACTTACAAGATTTCTCCCACTTGCCATTGGGATCATACAGAAGATACTCCTGTTCCTGTCCAAGGAGAACTGTACCATTTATATGATTCAGAGGAGAAGCCTGATCACAGGACATTTCCCCAAACAGCAATGATGAAATATGTTGAGTCTGGGAAGACCTTAGGGACCCTGGGTTATCGCATTAGCAATTAAGGTGTATCATAAAATTACACAAGGAAGATCATTTAAAGTCCCTGAAGTTTTCATAGTTCACCACCTCTTTTTCAAGTCTGCATGGAAGTTAAAACCATCATTTTTTGAAGTAATTATTAATGTAAGATCAATGAATAATTACATTATACAATTCAAAACACCTTTCTATGTCTGGTTTTCATCAGTGAAATACTTTTACTGATGGTGTTACTACTCCAGTTTGTATCCAAGAATATCAGGTGTAGAACTTATAGATTGCCACAAAGCAACACAGGCAATGATGGGACATCTAGCCCACATATAGCCATGATGATTGTAAGTTTTATATTTTCTATCACATCTGCTTTTGTGTAACTTAAACTTTCAAATATATTTCAAAAACAATGAAATTTCTGACTTCTACAAAGAAGGGTGTCTTCAGTAATGGTGCCCCTGACAGATGGTCCCAGAGTCACAACCATGGACAGAAGAGGTGAGAGGTTATAGTGGTGATTATTTGACAGAGTTATGTTATGCCTGAAAGCCGTAATTTGTTATTTAAACTTTGGCTTATTACTCCCATTGAGGACACACTGGCCAATTAATATTCTCTGGAAATTGCCATTGAATAGATATGTGTCCCACCAAAAATTTCAGCAGATTTTATTGATCAATAGCTTGGTAATAGAATCAGAGAGTGTAAGCCTTGTCAGTGACCCTAGAGATTATTTATACAGATAGGGCAAAACTCTAGCATTAGTGTGGTAGGAATCATTACTTCCTCTTCTCTTCTATCACCTCAAAACAACAAGGACAATAATAAAGGGGAAATGCAAGCTTTATTTAAGCAGCTGGCCTCTGAAACATGGATCCTAAAATAGAAAACTAGTACAGGGTTAGTGAAGGTCAGACAGGTGTGGAATATGCAGAAGAAAGGATGCCTCCTACTCTGAGAGACTGAAGGACGATAAGGTAAGGGGCCTCCTGAGCACGGAGAGAGCTGGATCCTATCAGGGGATGGTTCTTACACCATCTGGACTTCTGGAAGAACCACGCAGGACACAGACGTTCTGAAGGATATTTTCTCTTGTTATGTAGGTGAGGAGGAGAGTGACCGTGAACAGACCACAAGCAGGAAATCTGAGCTGACAGCACAAAATTACAGCCTGAAATATCCCTTTTATGTGTGACATTGGGTTGAAAGAACATTCTTACGGCTCAAAGCATGGACTTTGCTCTTTCCCAAAACAAATGTTCTGAAATGGACAGTCCAGGAAAACAAAATTTCAAGTTGAATGTAGTAAGAAATAAGAAATGAGCTCCAGATTTCTAAAATTAATAATAATAATAATAATAATAATAATAATAATAATAACCATTGGGCATGAAAGGGTCAGGAGAGAAGAAAACAGCAGTTGAGGATGGGCACTCTCCTCATTATTTATTTATTTTTAATATTTATTTATTTTTGACAGAAACAGACTTGAATACAGAAGGGGCAGAGAGAGAGAGAGAGGGAGACACAGAATCCGAAGCAGGCTCCAGGCTCTTGGTGGGTCATCACAGATCCTGAAGCAGGGCTTGAACTCACAACCTCTGAGATCGTGACCTGAGCCAAAGTTGGATGCTTAACCAACTAAGCCACCCAGGTGCCCACTACTTCATTCTTTAAAAGTTACAAGGGGGAAGGGGAGGGGGGAAAGAGGTGATGGTAACGGAGGAGGGCACTTGTGGGGGAGAGCACTGGATGTTATATGGAAACCAATTTGACAATAAACTATTAAAAATTAAAAAAATAAAAATGACATATGGAAGCTGAGGATACAGTATCACATTTCATTTAAAAAGGAAAACATCAGAAAATAGTTAGCTCTGTGGAGCTACAAGACAGCACAGAAATATAAGAACCCATAAAACACATGGTGTAAGAGATGAGCAGGAATGAAGTTCAGCTGAGGGAACAAAATAGGGGAAAAAAAAGAATACAACAGAAATGAAATAAAATTTTGAAACCCAGAGAATAGACTTGGCTGCATAAACCTTACAGGAAAAGGAGGTCAAGATTAAGAAATTGAATAAAATAAAGTGAACAAGATGTTTGAAAAGTTAGCAAGAAAAATAATGGTTATTAAAGTCTATCAAGGATATTATGTATATGTTCAATTGGAATTCATGTATAAATATCACTAAAACAATGAAGCAAAGGAAAGATGTGTCTAGAAACTGAAAAAAGATCAGCACTATGAAATTACTCAAATTCAGAGAACTATTAATTAAGGAAAGTTACCAGCCATCAATAAAAGATATCCTATGGTATGTGAGAAGGAAAACATACCATGACAAAGTTGCACTTATTCCCAGAAAGCAAGGAGGCACTTAATATTTGAAATCAGGTAATACGATTCACCACATAATTGAATAAAATCAGAAAAAGTCATGTAGAAGAAAATATAAAATTTAGCACCTTATAAGTAATCTATTTTTTATATTACTCAATCAAAAAGTGAAATTTTGCCATTTTCGACAACGTGGAAGGAACTGGAGGATATTATGCTATGTGAAATAAGTCAGTCAGAAAGACAAATATCATATGATTTCACTCATATGTGGAATTTGAGAAACACAACAGATGAACATGGAGGAAGGGAAGGAAAAATAAGATAAAAACAGAGAGGGAAACAAACCATAAGAGACTCTTAAATACCGAGAACAAAATAAGGGTTGCTGGTGGTGTGTTGGGTGGGGGGTTCGGGCTAAACGGACAAGGGGCAGTAAGGAGGACACTTGTTGGGATGAGCAACTGGGTGCCATATGTGAGTGATGAATCAGTGAGTTCTAGTCCTGAAATGAATACTACACTGTATGTTAATGAACTTGAATTTAAATAAACAGAAATGAATACACAGTATGTTAACTAACTTGAATTTAAATAAACACATTATTTAAAAATCTTTTTAAAAAAGAAAACGATCTTTAACACAAACCTATAGCAAACCATTAAAGGTGAAGTTGGGATGTTCTCACTGTCAGAGAACGGGACAGTTTCCATCACTCCAGTCAAAATACTGCTGGGAACCCAGTCAGTACAGTAAGAAGAGAATAGAAAACTAAAAAGGAAATTTCAGCAAGGAAAAAATAATTTGTCATTATTTAGGGATGGTGTGATAAAATACACAGAAATCTCTAAAAGGATATGCAAATAAATTAGAATTATAATTTGCTAGCAGATTCATTGGATGCCAGGTCAATATACCAAAAAAAACTCACAAAACATATTTTTATAGGGTGGCAATAACCAATTAAATTTTTTTAAAACAACATTTACTGCCATTTACAACATTCCATGCCTGGGTATAAATCTTTGTAAAATGAATTCAGGGACCCTCCAGAAAAACTGCAGACATTGAAAGAGATGGAGGGGACATCACGGTCATTGCCTAGAGGACTCTGCACTGAAAGGTCACAATCTTGAATTCCTTTAGAGTATAGAAAATGAGGCAATCCACTCACTTCACGCATCTAACATAACTTAGATACTACAACCAGAAAAGAACTTTACGGAAGTGAAAAATTACAGGCCTAATGGCACTCATGAGATTAGGTAAAAAAAATTCTCAACAAAAGTAATAAACTGAATGTATAAACTAAGACAATAATTCTGGTCCAAATTAGGCCTATTTTGTGAAGATAAAATTTGTATAAGCATAGAAATTATCAATAAATATAACTTAAAACACAATAAAGCAAAGCTGAAAAAAATCACCTGGTCTCAATAGACACATAGAAATATTTCATAAAATTTTATATTTATTTGTGACAAAAATAAAATAATCTTAGAATGTAAGGAGTATAAAAAAAGCTGATAAAAAGTGGCAAGATAAAACCTCCCACATTTATTATATAGGAAGAGTGAAATAATCAAAACTCCCTCTTTGACAAAAGGAACAAGACAAGCAATGTCACATATACTATGTTCTTCATTATTTGCAGGCTGAGCTAGTACCATAAGTTGAGTAGAAAAATTAAAATCACATAAGTTAAGCAGGTAAAAGTAAAGCTTTTTTTTTACATATAATATTGGTGCATATGTGGACGATCTAAAATAATCTCTGAATAAATTATGACCCTCAGTAAGTTTGTTGGGTAAAATATGAATTCAGGATCAATATATGAAATCAATTTTGTTGGAATATGCCCATTGTGAAAAAACAAAATTAAAAATTTTAAAGATATAACCTACAATACAATAAAAATGCATCAAATATCTTGGAACAAAATTCATAAAAAGAATTTTTGGAACATATATATGTGGACATTAATACATATTTAATTATATTTTATTAAAAAGTACAATCTTTATGAACAGCAGGAGAGATAAAGTATTCATTTCTATTCAGAATATCACAGTAGTAAAAATAAATGAAGTGCTGAAATGCTTATACATGGAAAATCATGAAAATGTGTGTTATTTGAATAAAGTCAGGCACTACAGAATCCAATTACACAAAAATTTTAAAATATTCAAGTTATACTATATTTTCCGGAGACGGTAATTTACCCATAAAACAAAGGAGGACACTGAAATCCTCACATTGAGAATGATGGTTCTGCCAGGGGAGAAGGGTAGGATTGTATGCAGGTCTGAGACATGGAATCATTCTAGCCATTTTCTAAACCTCTTTGTTGTGCACGGGAGTTTGTGACAGATGTAAGGCACCTGACGTGATCAGAGATGGAGCCAGAAGAAGTGATAGTGGGTATTGAACCAGAAATAAAGAGGAAGTCATCAAAAATCTGTTTTTTGGGGGGGGTAGGCAAAGTCAGTTTATTCCCCCATTTGTTCTTGTGTTGTTTTGCCAGAATCATAAAGATATACCTTTATATACTACATATATAATATTATTATATAAAGATATATTCTATAAAGATAATATTCTTAACTATTCAGATGATTAATTACCCACTTCAGTGAGGCACAGCCTAATCAAATAGACATTTTATGAGTTTTAAAAAAGTACCGGTGGAATTTTCCAGTTTTTAGTTTCAGTAGGAATTTCACTAATATCTTCACCAGAATTGTAATAAAATGAAAAAGAATTCTATCCACATTTTTAAGTTGAAGTAAAACTCACATAAAATTCACCCTTGTAACCATTTTAAAGTGTACAGTTCAGTGATCTACATACATCACAATTTTGTGTAACCATCACCACTATCTAACTGTAGAAAATATTCGAGACTCTAAGAAGAAATTCCATACACACTAAGCAATTATTGTCTATTTTGCCTTACCCCCAGCCCCTGGCAACCACTATTCTGATTTGTCTCTTCAGAGTAGCCTGTTCTTGACATATTTTTAAATATTCTTTATATTTATATATCTATTTTCATTAATAGATTATTACCAAGTTGGTTTCCATATAACACCTAGTGCTCTTCTGCACAAGTGCCCCCCTCCATGCCCATCAGCCCCCATCCCCTTTCCTCCTCCCTCTTCAGCCCTCAGTTTGTTTTCAGTATTCAAGAGTATCTCCTGATTTGCCTCCCTCCCTTCCCTAATTTCTCCCCCCCCCCCCCGCCGTCCTCTTCCCCTTCCCATGGCCCTCTGTTAAGTTTCTCCTGATAGACCTATGAGTGAAAACATATGGTATCTGTCCTCTGCCTGACTTATTTTGCTTAGCATGACACCTGGAAGGTCCATCCACTTTGGTACAAATGGCCAGATTTCATTTTTTCTCATTGCCATGTAGTATTCCATTGTGTATATATACCACATCTTCTTGACCCATTCATCAGTTGATGGACATTTAGGGTCTTTCCATGATTTGGCTATTGTTGAAAGTGCTGCTATGCATCAGCACTTCTGTATCCCTTGGGTAAATCCCTAGCAGTGTTATTGCTGGGTCATAGAGGAGTTCCACTGATAGTTTTTTGAAGAACCTCCACACTGTTTTCAAGAGGGGCTGCACCAGTTTACATCCCCACCAACAGTGTAGGAGAGTGCACGTCTCTCCACACCCTCGCCAGCATCTATAGTCTCCTGATTTGTTCATTTGAGCCACTCTGACTGGTGTGAGGTGGTATCACAGTGTGGTTTTGATTTGTATTTCCCTGATGCTGAGTGATGCTGAGCATCGTTTCATGTGCCTGTAGGCCATCTGGATGTCCTCTTTGGAGAAGGGTCTGTTCATGTCTCCTGCACATTTCTTCACTGAATTATTTGTTTTTTGGGTGTCGAGTTTGATGTGTTCCTTGTAGATTTTGGATACTAGCCCTTTATCTGATATGTCATTTGCAACTATCTTTTCCATTCCATCGGTTGCCTATTCGTTTTTTTGTTTTTGTGTTTTTGTTTTGTTTTTTTTTTTACTGATTCTTTACAGTGCAGAGCTTTTTATCTTGATGAGGTCCCAACAGTTCATCTTTGTTCTTGATTCCCTTGCCTTTGGGGATGTGTCGAGTAGAAAATTGCTGTGATTGAGGTGAAGGAGGCTGTTTCCTGCTTTCTCCTCTAGGGTTTTGATGGTTTCCTGTCTCACATTCAGGTCCTTCATCCATTTTGAGTTTATTTTTGTGTATGGTGTAAGAAAGTGGTCTAGTTTCTCTCATCTACATGTTGCTGTGTATTTTTCCCAGCACCACCTGTTAGGGAGGCTGTCTTTTTTCCATTGGATGCTCTTTCCTGCTTTGTCAAAGATTTATTGGCCATACATTTGTGGGTCCAGTTCTGGGTTCTCTATTCCATTCCATTGGTCTATGTGTCTGTTGTTATGCCAATACCATACTGTCTTGATGATGACAGCTTTGTAATAGAGGCTAAATTCTGGGATTGTGATGCCTCCCATTTTGGTTTTCTTCTTCAACATTACTTTGGCTATTCAGGTTTTTTTGTGGTTCCATACAAATTTGAGGATAGTATGTTCTAGCTTTGAGAAGAACGCTGATGCAATTTTGATGGGGATTGCATTGAATGTGTAGATTGCTTTAGTTAATAATGACATTTTAATAATATTTATTCTTCTTATCCATGAGCATATGCCAACAATCAGGACAATCTAGAAAAAATGGACAAATTCCTAAACACACAGGCACTACCAAAATTCAAACGGGAAGAGATAGAAAATCTGAACAGACCCATAACCAGTGAGAAATCAAATGAGTTATCAAAAATCTCCCAACGAACAAGAGCCCTGGGCCAGATGGCTTCCCAGGGGAATTCTACCAGACATTTAGAGCAGAATTAACACCCATCCTTCTCAAGCTATTTCCAAGAACAGAAATCGAAGGAAAACTTCCAAACTCATTCTGTGAAGCCAGCATCACTTTGATTCCTAAACCAGACAGAGACCCAACAAAAAAAGAGAACTACAGGCCAATATCCTTGATGAATACAGATGTAACAATCCTCAACAAGATGCTGGCAAATCGAATTTAACAGCATATAAAAAGGCTCATCTATCATGATCAAGTGGGATTCATTCCTGGGTTACAGAGCTGGTTCAATATTCGCAAATCCATCAATGTTATACATCACATTAACAAAAGAAAGGATAAAGACCATATGATCCTGTTGATAGAACCAAAAAAAGCATTTGACAAAATACAGCATCCCTTCTTAATAAAAAACCCTTGAGAAATTCGGGATACAAGGGACTTACTTAAAAATTATAAAAGCATTCAATAGTCTCCCTTGATCCGTGTCCCTCACTCATCCCCGCTCTCTTTCCCCCTTCCTCTCCCCATGGTCCCCTGCCAGGCCTGTCCTGTTAGACCTATGAATGCAAACATATGGTATCTATCCTTCTCTGCCTGACTTATCTCGCTTAGCATGACACCCTCAAGGTCCATCCACTTTCCTACAAATGGCCATATAT
>PISW01011223.1:0-42557 GCA_004023785.1 Mungos mungo | reverse complement strand
TCTTTAAACCCAATTTGTTGAGAGCTTTTATCATGAACAGATGTTGAATGCTATCAAAAGATTTCTATGCACCTATTGTAATGATTCTGTGATTTTTATTTTGTTGATGTGGTTGACACATTGTTTAATTAGTGTATTAAAACATTTTTGCAACTCTAGAATAAATACCAATTGATCATAGTGAATGATCCTTTTTATGTATTGATGAATGCAGTGTGCTAATACTTTTGAAGATATTTGTGTCCATGTTCATCTGGAATATTGGTCTTTAGTTTTTGTGTGTGTTGTATTTGTCTGATTCTGGCATGAGGGTACGGCTGGCTTTGTAGAGTGTATTTGGAAGCCTTCTTTCCTCTTCTATTTTTGAAATGGCTTGATAGGAATAGGTATTAATTCCCTCTTAAAGTATTTTAGAGGATTTTATTGTGAATTCAACCAGTCCTGGACTTATATGTTTTATATTCTTTTGGTTACCTATTGAGTTTTGTTACTAGTAGTAAGTCTGTTCAGATTTCCTATTTTTTTTCAATTCATTTTTTTATTTTTTTATTTTTTTTGGAATTGCATGGTGTGAGCTATTTTTTTAATAGTTTGTCAAATTGGTTTCCATATAACATCCAGTGCTCTTCCCCACAAGTGCCCTCCTCCATTACCACCACCTCCCTTCCCCCTCCCCCTCCCCCTTCAACCCTAGGTTCCTTTTCAGTATTCAATAGTCTTTCAGGTTTTGTGTCCCTCTCTCTCCCCAACTCTCTTTCCCCATTCCCCTCCCCATGGTCCTGCATTAGGTTTCTCCTGTTCTCCTGTTAGACCTTTGAGTGCAAACATCTGGTATCTGTCCTTCTTCGCCTGACTTTCATAGTGGCACATGTACTCCTATTTATTTCTGATTTAGTTTTGGAAGATTGTGTGTTTCTACAAATTTGTCCATTTTTTCTAGGCTGTGCAATTTGTTGCCATATAATTTTCCATAGTTTATCTTATAGCCATTTGTATTTTTTTGATGTTGGTTACTTTTCTTCTTTTGTTTCTTTTTTTTGGGGGGGGTGCTTTTCCTTTTGTTTCTTGATGAGTCTGGTTAATATTTATCCTTTTTATCTTTTCAAAGAGTCACCTATTAATTTCACTTTTTTCTCTCTCTCAATCTTTATGTTACTTATTTCTACTCTTATTTTTATTATTTCCTTCCATTTATGCACTTTTGGCTTTGTTCTCTTTCTCTAAATTTTTAGATGCATTATTAAATTATTTGAGCATTTTCTTATTTTCTGAGCTAGGTATGCATTACTTTATACTTTCCTCTTAGAATTGCTTTAACTCCATTCCAAAGATTTTTTTACTGTTTGTTGTCTTTTCATTTTTACTTGTCTCCATGTACATTTTGATTTCTTCTATGGCTGCTTTGTAAAACGATTTGTTGTTTAACCATCATGTTGTTTAACCTCCAGATGTCTGTGTTTTTTTCCATGTATTGCATGTGTGTGTGTGTGTGTGTGTGTGTGTGTGTGTGTGAGAGAGAGAGAGAGAGAGAGAGAGAGAGAGAGAGAGAGAGAGAGAATTTATTTCTTTTTTCATATTGGTTTGGTCAGAAAAGATGCGTGGTATGATTTCAATCTTAAATTTGGTCGAGGTTTTCTTTGTGTGTGTGGTGAAACCTAATGTATTCTGGATTATGTCCCATGTGCACTTGAAAAGAACATGTATTCTGTTGTTTTGGGATGGAATGTTTTCTATATATCTGTTATGTTCATCTGGTCTAATGTGCCATTCTAACACATTGGTTCCTTATTAAATGTTCTGTCTAGGTGATCTATTAATTGATGTAAGTGGGATGTTAAAATCCCCCTATGATTGTATTACCATCATTTTCTCTCTTTATGTTTGTTAGTATTTTTTTCCATGTGCTTAGATGTTCCAGTGTTGAATGTGTAAGTATTTATAATTGTTACATTCTCTTGTTTGATTAGTCTCTTTATCATTACATATTGTCATTGTCTCTTATTACAGTCTTTGTTTTAAGTCTATTTTGTCTGAGATAAGTATTGCCACCCCTCCTTTTATTTTCACTTCCCTTTGCACAATCAGTGTTTTTACATCCCTTCACTTTCAGTTTATATATGTCTTTAGATATGAGGTGAATCTTTTGATTTTAATTCTTTTGTTTTTAATTCATTTGGCCACCTTATGTCTTTTGATTGGATCATTCAGTCCATATATAGTTAAAGTAATCACTTATCATTGTTACTTATTTCCATTTTGTTAATTGTTTTCTAGTTGTTTTTGTAGTTCTTCTCAGTTCCCTTCTTCTATTGCCTTCTTTCTTTGTAACCAATGTGTTTCTGTAGCGTTTTACTTGGCTTTCTTTCTCTTTATTTCTTTGTGTATCTATTATAGGCTCTGAGTTTGTGGTTACCATGAGGCTTATATATTACATTCTAAAAAAATACAATCTATATTAAATTTATGGCAATTTAAGTTCAAACACATTTTAAAACTAAAAACTTTTTTCTTTATTTTACTCCATCCTACACTTTTTATGTGTATTTTTATGTGTATTTACATCTTTTATTAATAATCTTTTTATGTCTAATTACAGCCATTCCTTTTCCACTTAAAGATGTCCTTTAACATTTCGTGTAATGCTGTTTTAGTGGTGATAAACTCCTTTATCATTTTTTTTTTTTTGCTGTTGTTTTTATTGTTTTGGGAATCTTTATCTCTTCCTCAAATCTGAATGAAAACCTTGGCTGGTAGAGTATTCTTTGTTGCAGGGTTTTCTTTTCTTCCCCTGAGTGTTTTGAACCTATAATCCCACTCCTTTCTGGCATGCACTCTTTGCTGAAAAATCAGCTCATAGCTCTGTGAGGTTTTCCTTGTAGGTAACTTTTTGCTTCTTTTTTGCTGATTTTAAAATTCTCCTTTTATCTTTAACTTTGACAGTTCCATTATTATGTGTCATTGTATGGATTTCCTCGGGTTAATCTTGTTCTGAACTTGCTGTGCTTCTTGAGCCTATTCAGTCTATTCCCTAAGTTAAGGAAATTTCCGACTTTTATTTCTTCAGGCAAGTTTTCTGCCCTTTCTCTTTCTTCTTCTGAATTTCCTATAAACACAAGTGTTTGTTCACTGATATTGTCCAAAAGATCCCTTAACCTATCCTCCTTTTTAAATTCTTTTCTCTTTATTCTGCTCGGCTTGTGTACTTTCCATTACACAGTCTTCCTGATCACAGCTACATTCTTCCATATCAGCTAACCTACTATTGATTTTCTCTAATGAAATTTTTATTTCAGTTATTGTTGTCTTCAACTCTTATTAAAACACTTTGTATCTTCTTATTGAAGGCCTTACTGAGTTCTTCCACTCTTTTTCCAGCCCAGTAGCATCTTTAAGATCATTACTTTAAAACTGTAACAGGTATATTTCTTATATCTGTTTCATTTATTATTTTCCTGAGGTTTTGTCTTATTCTTTCTTTTGGAGTTTATTTCTCTGTCTCCTTGTTTTGCTTGACATTCTGTGTTTGTTTCTAAGAATTAAATAGAACAATTACTCCTTTAAAACTTGAAGGAATGGACTTATGTACGGTTGCCCCTATGTAGGTTGTATGTAACTTTAAAATTTTAATGGCTGGCTGGAGATGTGGCTGATGTAGGCTTGGCATTACAGGGGTCTCCATGCAAAGGGCAGTCTGCTAGGACAGGTAAAGGTGAAGTAGTTGAAGATCAATGCAGTCCTAGGGTCTTTATGCAGTGTATGTCTTGGAAGGACATCTAAGTTAAAGTGGGTGTAAGCTGGAGTGTCACAATTCTGTATATACAGAGGTCACTTTGGCAGGATAGCTGAAGGTGATGTAGGAGTTAGTTGGGGTGTCTCAGGTCTCTATGCATGGGATGGTGTCATCCTTGGACTCTCCACACAAAATGTGCCTTGGATAAACAGCTGAAGATGAAGTGGTTACAAGCCAGGTTGTCCCAGGAATCTCTACACTGAAGGTAACTTGGTGGGACAGCTCAATTTGAATTGGGTGCAATCCAGGGAGTCCCAGAGTGTGCGGCCTAGGGGATGCCTTTGCCAGGTGACTGAAGCTGAGGCCAGGATGGGCAGCGGTAGTCCAGGATATTTTGTGCAGGAAGTGCCCTGGCAGGATTTTTGCAACCAGTGCAGGCATGAGCTTGGGATTCCCAGGATATTTTACACAAGGCTTACCCTGGCAGGACACCTGGGTATGAAGCCAGACGTTACAGAAGTACTCTGCACTGAGGGTTCTCTAACAGGCATTCTGAAGTTGAAGCCATGTAGACCTGGAGTGTTCCAGAGTTCTTTGTGCCTGTGTCATCTTGGCAGGAAAGCTGGGGCTGCAGTCAGCACTAATCAGCGGTGTCCTTGTGTGCATTGTCCTGTGGCCTCCTTTGTGGGACAGCTGGGGCTGATATGGGTTAGGGGACCTGGGCTCACTGTGGCAGTAGGTTGGTTAGCGTGCCTGGACTGTGCACTGTACTGTGCTTTCAGTGGGGGAGGTGGAGCATAGACCATTTTTGTCAGTCAGTCGCTTCCCCCTAGAGAGCATTTCAGCATCTCACTCCACTATTGGTCAAAGTTCGAGAGATGGCTCTTTTTTGTGCAGTTGCTTTTTTAAACTGTGGCTTTATTTCTGTGCCCCAGCACAACCAGGGCTGATGTGAGCTAGGGAACCTTGTATTTGCTGATGCATCAGGCCAGCTAGGGAGGGAGCCAAGACTCTGCTCTCACTCCTGATATTGAGGTGGAGGGGAAGTGTAAGCTGTGTCTGCCAACCATTTTCACCAGGAAAGCATTTGATCAGCTCCCCCCAACTTTCTGTGGAGTTCTAAATCTTGCTTCTTTAGATGTTAAGTGCTCTTTTAAACCACAGCGTTTTTTCTGTGTCCAAACATGATTGGGGCTAATGTGAGCTTATGGATGTAGGTCTCACTGAAGAAGTCAGATGGCTATAGCATCCAGACAGACCCTGGTCTGGTCAGCACCTTTAAAGTGGAAGTGGAGGGTAAACTGTGTAGCCTTTCAGTCATTCTGTTCCAGACTGTTTTTCCATGTTTCTCCATGGTTTGGCAGAGTTCTAGGGCTGGCTTTTTGATATGCTAATTGCTCTTTTAAAGCACAGCTTCTTTTTCCGTGCCCAAGGACAGAGGAATCCACTCCCAGTACCTCAGCACTATTTTTCCCCACTGAAGCTTGTAGTATCATGGGTAGGGGGGTATCTTTGTTAACATGTCTCCATCTCTCTTGCTCCATCTTTTCTTTTATCATTCTCTCTACACCTCTTTAGTTGCCTCTCAGTTCTTTTTTAGGAAGAATTGCTCTGTAAATAGGTGTAATTTGGTGTGTCTCGTGGAGGAGGTGAGGTCAGGGTCTTCCTAATGGTTTTCTTGGCCCAAAACTCATAACCTGTGAATATTATCTTCGGTTATTTAGGTTGTCTTTTTTTACTTTCTTGATAGCATTCTTTGATGCACGAAAATGTTCAGTTTTGAAGCACTATAACTTACCCATTTTTTGTTGTTGTTTATTCTTTTGATGTTTTTTTCTGAGAATCCATTGCCAAATTCAAAATCATGAAGGCCTACTCCTGTGTTTTCTTCTAAGAATTTAATAATTTTATTTCTTACATTTAAGTATTTGATACATTTTAAGTTAATTTTTGTGGGTTTCCAATGTTATTCTCTGCCATGTGTATATCCAGTTGTCCCAACAATTGTTGAAGGTATTATTCTTATATTTACTTGTCTTGGCAACTTTGTTGAAAAATGATCCATGCGTGGGTTTGTTTCTTGACTCTCAAGTATTTTTCATTGATCTCTATATCTCTATATCCATGCCACTATTTTCTTGTAATGAGACATATATGGTATGAAATTTACTATCTTAAGTAATTTTAAGTTTACAGTTCAGTAGTTTTATGTACACTCACACTGTTGTGTAACTTATTTCTGGAACTCTTTTCATCATGCAAAACTGAAACTCTAAATTTATTAAACAAAAACTCCCCATTTTCTCTTCACCACAGTATCAAGCAATCACACATTTACTTTCTGTTTCTAGAAATTTAAATATTGTAGGTACCTCATATAAGTGGAATCATATAATATGATCCTAGTACTTTTTGAATATTATTGTTTAACTTTTCAATTTCATTATTAGGTCAGTAATCCATAGGGAACCATGATCACATAACTGATAGTTGCCCAGGTCAGGGTTTTCCTTATGATTATAAATGAGACTTTATATATCTTTGCAGAGAGAGAAAATGTCTTTATGTCTGTGACAGATAACTGGTAAATGCCATATGAAAATATGCTGTCAAATATGAGTAGAACATACAATGTGATCAATTGTGCCACTTTTCAACTGTTTTGTTTTCACATTTATTCATTAGTCTATTTTTTTTTATTGGAAGGAAGATGTCATTGCAGAGGTGAACTTGCATCCTCAAATGTCCTTCCTAAAGTAGAGAGGGAGGAAGATAAATACTATGGGTTCATTATTTTCTTCCCTTAAAATATCTTGGTGTTTTGTGTTTTTTTTTTTTTTTGTCAAATTCAGCCAGAAGCCAGCTGACATGAGAGACTGAGAAAGACAGACTGTAGGTATCTGTCATCCTCTAACAGAAAGTAAAGCTTATCCTTTTTAAAAAAAATTAACGTTTATTTATTATTGAGAGACCAAGTGAGACAGAGCATGAGCATGGGAGAGGCAGAGAGAGTGGGAGACACATAATCCAAAGCAGGCTCCAGACTCTGAGTTGTCGGTATAGAACCCGATGCGTGGCTTGAACCCACAAACTGTGAGATCATGACCCAAGTGGAGGTTGGCTCTTAACCGACTGAGCCACCCAGGCACCCCCTAGATAAGCTTATTCTTAAAGCTGTATTTATGTGCCTTCTACCCAGATTCCATTATAATCAATTTTATTTCTTCAAAGTGACTCACAAACCATTCAAATCATGTACAACTGCACATGAATCGGTATAGACTAATAACTTATGCCAGATATTTTTTCTTCAAAAAGTGGAGAAAATGTGTCCTGAAATTTTTCCTACTTGGAGTATTATTGTTCACCACTCTCCATTTGAGACACCCTTGAGTGCGGCTGTAATGTAGCAGTAGTTGATCTCCAGCAAGTGCCACCATGTTATACAAACTCTTTATAAACTAGGGTCCAGTTGTTTTTTCCTCTTTCTTGAATGCCCATGAGGCCTCAGAAATGGGTCACAGGGTGGGGATGTAGATTGAGTAGGTATTGTGGGATTCTGAGCCCACTATTCATATAAATTAGTTTGCCTTCTGAACTTATGCAAACCACAACTATTTAATAATGGATACCTACTATGCACGCCCACATTTATGACTGTGGGAAGCAGCAGCAAGGAGCCAGTAGGGAGAGAGAGTGCGATAGAGCAAAAGTTCTCTTGCCCTTACAACCCTTGCAGCTGCCCCCAGTTTCTCTTGGATTAGATTACTCGAGTTAAGATGTTAATTGTACAAATGACCTTCATGCTTCTTGAATTGGAATGTTGATTGTGCTTCAAGCTTTGGCAATCTTCCGGGATTGTTTACAGCTGTGGCTGTCTGTATAAAACTACTTGCTTGTGAGGACTAAAGCAGCAATATGGGTACCGCTCATGTCGCTCCTCCTGTCCCCATCTTTTGACTCTCTTCTTTTCCTCATTCCCTTATCATCCCATCCTTGCTTCTGTGCGCCCCCGTGTGCACAACATATGACTTTGAAGGCCAGATAGCACACAGCTTGGTAGCTCAAATTGCATCCTCTCTTGCTGTCCCATAGTGAAATTTTGACCTTTTTTGCAAGGGACCAGCAGCAAGCTACTCCTTGCTTCTCAAGAAAGGAAATTTGTAGAAAGGAGAATCATGGATTTATTCTAAAATTCTATAGAAAGCGTGTTTAACAATGGCATTTCAAACACAACTTTCTGCTCAGTATTTAATTCAAGTGTCAGTCACATTTACACACAGCTTGTATATGTTGCATAGATTAATTTTGCCTTCAGCTTCACTGAAAATTAACAGTAATGGGGCATCTAGGTGGCTCAGTTGGTTAAGCAGCTGACTTCAGCTCAGGTCATGATCTCACTGTTCATGAGTTCAAGCCCCGTGTCAAGTTCTGTGCTGACAGCTCAGAGCCTGGAGCCTGCTTTGGATTCTGTGTCTCCTTCTCTCTCGTTCACTTCCTTGCCTTCTCTCCTCTCTTTCTCAAAAATAAATAAACATTAAAAAGTTAATAGTCTTTTGGGTTATATGATAAAAGGGGTCAGTACAGTATACTAAAATATGGCATATGTTGCCCTCAAATACAAAAATGGCTGAAGACCAGCAAAAGCTTTGGATTTAATCTAAAGTTATAATTGAACAAATCTCCTGAATTTTAGTTTTTATTTTCTTTACCATGACACATTCTCATATATAATTTACTCCAAATACTATTCAGCTATATTCAACAATTTTTGTTATGTGATATTTTAGTTATAAAATTCTAAGTAGACCATAACTGTATATTTAAATTTATGTTGTGATATATTATTTGATAAGTAAATTAAAAATTTAAAAATATTTACATTTTGTCTCAACATCAATGGACCTAGAAGGTATTATGCTAAGTGAAATAAGTCAAACTGAGATAGACAAATACCAGCTGATTTGTTTATATGTGTAATCCAAAGAAAATGAATAAACAAAAAAGAGCAGAATCATATCTATAAATAAAAAGAACTGATGCTTACCAGAGGGGAAGGAGATGGACGATCCAGGGTTCCAGTTATTGAATGAATAAGTCATGGGAATAAAAGCTACAGCAAAGGAATAGATTTAATGTTACTATAATACTATTTATGATGACACATGGTAGCTAAACTTGTGATTATAGAATAATGTAAAGAAAAGTTGAATCACTATACATAGCATAATTTATAGAAAAATTGAATCACAATACAACATAGTGAACATTAGTGAACATTAACAAAACTAATGTAACATTGTGTGTCAACTATTCTCCCATCCAAGTACTAACCAGGCCCAACCCTGCTTAGCTTCTGAGATCAGACGAGATCGGGCACGTTCAGGGTGGTATGGCCATAGATGTGTGTCAACTATTCTCAAATAAAAAAATTAAATTCATGTATTATGATTCTTAAAATATTTGCTTAACAATTTCAATATTTATTGAATTGTAAGAAAAGAATTGTGTTTTACCAGATTTCTGGAAACGTGCTTGCTTCATAAACTAATTTATGGCAAATTATATTAAAGTTCCTTTTGCTTTGTAAAAATGACACATGTTCTCTAAAAGTCAGGTGCAAGCTTCCATCAGACTTGTTACTTGTCATGCTATTTATGATTTTCTCCATAAAAATTTTTCTGTAAAGTTAATGTTTCAATTGAAAAAAATACTTAAATACTAAATAATTATTGTGGATATGTCCATTTTTCTTGATTCTGTTTTTTCCCTTATGTATTTGAATCTGTGTTATTGGGAGCTTATAAGTTTAGAAATTTTATCTTGTGGATGACTCTATTTATCATTAATAATGACCCAATTTGTTCCTAAAACTCCCTTTACTTTAAAGTATATTTCATTTGTGGGGGGATCAGGTTGCAATGGTGGTAAAGTAGGGGGACTAGGATTTTCCTCATTCCTCAAACACAGTTCTAGAGGTTAGATCACTTGGAACACCCAGACAATCAATCTGTGGAATGGCAGAAAGAGCTCTACATTTGGAGGGAGACAGTTTGTCAGAATCTATACTCTGGAGCTGAAACTCAGTGGTACAAACGTGCACAAATCTCTCCAAATGGAGCTGGAGGCTGTGGTTTCACCACTCGGGAGGAGGGAGTCAGCATTAGAACACATAGCATGGTGTAGTGACCTCAGGGGCATGTGAGAAAGAATAGTACCCTTCCCAGTATACTTTGGGAAGAGGGTTTATTGCCCCCTCAAAGACAACAGACTTTGCAGGTGCCAGCCAAAGGACTTTTATCCGCAGGGCAGAGTGGTGGTACTCCAGAACAGGGTCCACGCAGTGCAGGGTCCTTTAAGACATTGAGTTTTGAATCCCAACACCTAAGAGTCAAGGGAGAACTGTGGAGTAGGGCAAGCTGGCTGCCCTCATTCTATGAGGGCTGCCTGAACTGTGTGGTTTGAGACACTCAGTCTGGGGAGAAGATCATGGGGGTGTCACCATTTTTTCTCCCCAACACGAACACAGTGGGACTTCAAAGAGTAGCACAGTGACTGCCAGTGGAGATAGGGCTCACTTAACTAGATACTGCCCTTCTGTGCCAGGAACTCCTTATCTACTGGAGCAAGACAGACTGACCTAGTATAAGTAGCCTCTCCTCCAGATTAGCAGAATCACTGCTCCTTGGCACCAATATAAACTGTTTTTGTTTGTTTATTTGTTTTCAATTTAATTTTTCGTTACTCCATATTCTATTTTTCTTTTAGAATCAGGATCATAGTTTCTATTTTTTGGTAAATTATGTATATAGCTAGATGATAGATAGATACATACATAGATAGATGATAGATACATCAGGCATTTTTATTTTATTATTTTTCTACCTTTTCTCTTTCTTCTTTATATTTCTTTCTCTTTCTATGAATTTAGTGATATAGTTTTTTTTATTTTCTGTTTGTTCTTTTCTTTCCTTTCATTTTTCTCTTTTTATGACATCAGGCTTCCCCTACCCCTCCTTTTTTGTTTGTTTGTTTTTAATTTTAGTTTATATTATGTTATTTTTTGTTATTCCATATTCTATTTTAATTTTAGAATCAGGATAATAGTTTCTTTTTTTTTCAGGATTCTTTTTTTTTAATTTTTTTTCAGGATAACTACAAACAAACAAATCAAAGCACACCTGGTTGAAAGTTTAAACACCCTACCACTACAAGGAAGGAGGAGCTTTGCAGAGGACTGACCAGTGGGATAAAGCAGCCAAAATGCAACAAAAACATTGTACATACAACATACACCAAAAACACGTCTTGAAGTGCCAGGACCTGGACGGGGTATGACCTCTTTTTAATATAGAGGTAGTCTCAGGTGTAGGTTACATAACAAAGATTTAAAATAGAGAAAAGGCAGAAATTTAGCCATAATGACAAAATAGAGTAATTATCTCCAAAAGAAAAAACAGAAAGAAGTCACAGTTAGAGAATTGTTAAAAACAGATATAAACAATATACGTGAACATGAATTTAGAATGATAGTCGTAAGACCAGTAGCTGGGGCTTTGGATCCAGGAGAGCGAGTTGCAACACTTGGTTCGAGAAGCGACTGGGGCACCTGCATTTTTCTCCTCACAACCACCAAGGCAGGGCCTCAGGGAGCAGCCCATTGGACCCTTTGAGGAGGTGAGACCAGCCTACACCAAACTATGACCATCCATGCTGGAGAACTGCCTTTTTTTTTTTTTTTTTTTTTTTTACTGGAACAAGAGGCAAGACCAGCATTGATGTATTGCTGTGATTACTCTAGATAAATTCTTGCTATTCAGATATATTCTCCCCCATCTCATTCTAAACTCTCCCCCCCCGCAACGACCCATGCTGAACTGGGTGCTCTGATTATATAAGTTTGCCTAAACAGTCATTTTAAACTATTCTCCTGATACATATTCTACATCTCGATCTTACCTTCTTTTCTCTCTCTCCCTGGAATAATCAGACTACATAGTTTCCTTGGGTAACACTGTCTTCATTTTTTTCTCCTCACCTCTTACCATATTCTCCTCATTCTCTCTCTACATTAAGCTTTTTAGTCTCTCTGCCTGGTCAGTGTTTCCTACTTCCCCACCCCTGTCACTTCTCTCTTTGTATATACTCTTCCATCAGCATTGCCTTCACCCTGCATTTTATCTGTAGCTGGTATTTCTGGTTTTATGCTTTTAGACTGTCCTTTGCCTTTTGTTGTTTTAGTCCCCCCCCCCAGTTTTTTCTTTTCTCTTTTGGTTTGCTTGTTCTTTTGATTTGTCTGTGCATTTGTGTGCATTTGTTCCCTGTGTGTTTGTCTGTCAGTTTTCCTTTTCAGGGCTACCTCAAGAAACAAGCCAAAATACACATGATGGAGAGTCCCAAATATCATTGAATAGGGAAATAAAATAACCAAAGGCACAACAAGAGATACCAAGGAACACCATTAAAAGACTAGTAACTGGGCTTGGAAAAGAGCATTGAAGACACCAGAGAAAGCCTTGCTACAGAGATCAAAGAACTAAGAACTAGTCATGATGAATTATGAAATGCTATAGCTGAGATGCAAAATAAACTAGATACAGTGACAGCGAGGATGAAAGAAGAAACAGAAGAGAGAATAGGCAAAATAGAAGATAAAATTATGGAACATGGTGAGGCTGAAAAAAGAGAAAAAGGAAATTACTGGATCATGAGGGTAAAATTAGAGAACTAAGTGATTCCATGAAATGAAGCAATATCAATATCACAGAAGTTTCAGAAGAGGAGTGAGAAAAAGGGGCAGAAACTATATATGAACAGATTATACCTGAGAATTTCCCTAATCTGAGGAAAGAAATGGGAATCCAAGTCCAGTAGGCACAGGGAATTCCCTTCAAAAGTAAACAAGTCAACATGACAACATATTGTAGAGAAAATGACCGAATACAAAGATAAATAAAGAATTCTGAAAGCAGCTAGGGATGAACTGTCCTTACCTTACAAAGGTAGACACATAAGTGTAGTAGCAGATCTTTCCAATAAAACTTGACAAGATAGAAAGTAGTGGCAAGGAATATTCAATGGGGTGAATAGGAAAAATATACAGCCAAGAATCCTTTAGACTACATGGCTATCATTCAGAATAGAAGAAGAGGTAAAGGCTTTCCTAGACAAATAAAAACTAAAGGAGTTCATGACCACTAGACCAGCCCTGTAAGAGATGCTAAGGGGGACTCTGAGTGGAAAGTAGCAAAGACTACAAAAGAATGAGAGACCTCACCAAAAGCAAGGAAATCTATGGATAACATAATGACACTAAATTTATATCTTTCGATTATCACTCTGAATGTAAATGAACTAAAGCCCCAATGAAAAGACAGTGGGTATCAGAATGAATAAAATAAACAAGATTCATGTAGATGATGCCTACAAGAGACTCATATTAGATCTGAGGACACTGTAGATTGACAATGGGTGAGTTGTGGAGAAACATCATGCTAATGGAAGTAAAAAGGAAGTTGGAGTAGCTATACTTACATTAGACAAACTAGATTTTAAAATGAAGACTGAGGGCGCCTGGGTGGCTCAATTGGTTAAGCCTCTGACTTTGGCTCAGGTCATTATCTCACATTCGTGGGTTCGAGCCCACGTCGTGCTCTGTGCTGACAGTTCAGAGCCTGGAGCTTGCTTCTGATTCTGTGTATCAAAAAAAAAATAAATAAATAAAACTTTAAAAAAAATTTTAAACGAAGACTGTACCTAGAGATAAAGAAGGGCATTATATCATAATTAAGGGGACATGTTTCCAATATGGAGGAACACAAATATACAAATCAATTAATCATAATGTAAGCAAACTTATTGATAATTGTGCTGTAATTGTAGGTGACTTTAATACTCCACTTACAGCAATAGACAGATCCTATAGGCAGAGAAGCAGTAAGGAAACCATGGTTCTGAATGACACATTGGACCAAATGTACTTAATAGATATATTCAGAGCTTTTCATCCTAAATCAGCAGAATACACATTCTTTTCAAGTTCACATGGAACATTCTCCAAACTAGATCACATAATGGAACACAAAACAGCCCTCAACAAGTACAAAAAGATTGGGATCATACATGCACATTTTCAGATAATACTATAAAACTTGAAATCAGCCACAAGAAAAACAATGGAAAGCCCTCTCAAATTGTCTGTTTTTTTGTGCCACTACCATGGTGCCTTGATGATTATAGCTTTGTAATACAGGTTAAAGTCTGGGACTGTGATACCTTCAGCTCTGGTTTTCTTTTTCAACATTGTTTTGACTATTTGGGGTCTTTTGTGATTCCACACAAATTTTAGGATTTTTTCGTTCTAGCTTTGTGAAAAATATTGGTGGTGTTTTGATAGGGATTACATTGAATGTGTAGATTGCTTTGGGTAGTATTGGCATTTTAACATTATTTGTTCTTCAGATTCAAGAACATGGAATATTTGTCCATTTCTTTGTGTTTTCATCAAATTATTTCATAAACTTTCTATAGCTTTTAGCATACATATATTTTCCAACTTTGGTTAGGTTTGTCCCTAGGTACTTTATGGGTTTTGTTGCAATTGTAAATGGAATCAATTCCTTGATATCTCTTTCCGTTGCTTCATTTTTGTTGTACAGAAATTCAACTGGTTTCTGTACATTGATTTTATATCTTGTAACATTCCTGAATTCATATATCATCTAAAGCAGCTTTTATGTCAGAGTCTTTGGGTTTTCCATATAGAATATCATGTAATTGTGCAAAGTGAAAGTTTGACTTTTTTTTTTTTTTTTTTGCCAGTATGGTGGCTTTTTATTTCATTTTCTTGTGTGATTTCTAAGGCCAGGATTTCCAACACTATCTTAAACAACAGTGCTGACAGTGGGCATCTTTGTCGTGTTACTCCTTTCAGGGGGAAAGGTTTCCGTTTTTTTCCCATTGAGGATGATATTAGCTATGGGTCTTTCATGTATGGTTTTCATAATGTGAAGGTATGTACCTTCTATCCTGACTTTCCTAAGGGTTTTTATCAAGAGAGTGGGCTGTATTTTGTTAAATACTTTTTCTACATCTATTCACAGGACTCTATTGTTCTTATCCTTTCTTCTATTAATGTGGTGTATCATTTTGATGGATAAGCAAATATTGAACCAGTCCTACAGCCAAGGAATAAATCCCACTTGATCATGGTAATTCTTTTAATATACTGATGAATGGGATTTGCTCATATATTGTTGAGAATTTTTGCAACCATGTTCATCAGGGATATTGGCCTGTAATTCCCCTTTTTAGTGGGGTCTTTGGCTTTGGAATCAAGGTAATGCTGGCTTCATAGAATGAGTTTGAAACCTTTCCTTCCATTTCTATTATTTTTGGAACAGCTTACAAAAAATAGATATTACCTCTCCTTTGAATTTCTGGTAAAATTCCCCTGGGAAGAAATCTGGTCAGGTACTCTTATTTGTTGGGGAGATTTTGGATAACTAATTCAATTTCTTCCCTGATTATGTGCATATTGAAATTTTTTGTTTCTTTATGTATGAGTTTTGGTAGTGTGTGAATATGTAGTAATTTTTCCATTTCTTCTGATTGTTCAGTTTGTTGGCATATAAATTTTCACTGTATTCTCTAATAATTGTTTGTATTTTTGTGGTGTTAATTGTGATCTCATCTCTTTAATTTGTGATTTTATCTATTTGGTAGGGTCTTCTCTCTTTTCTTTTTCAGATGTCTGGCTAATGGGTTACCAAGCTTTCTTTTCTGTCAAAAGCAGCTCTTAGCATCACATTTATTCTACAGAAACACAATGAATCTAAACCCACATTTTTCAATAATAACACTGAATGTAAATGGACTGAATGTTCCAACCAAATGATGCAGGGTAGCAGAATGGATAAAAAAAAAAAAACCAAAATCCATCTATTTTCTGTCTACAAGAGGCCCATTTTAGACCTGAATACACCTTCAGATTGAAAGTGAAGGGATGGAGAAATATCTATCACGTGATGGGAAGCCAGATGAAAGCCTGAGTAGCCATACTTATATCAGACAAACTGGACTTTAAAGTAAAAGCAGTAACAAAAGATGAAGAAGGACATTATATGATAATTACAGGGTCTCTCCATCAGGAAGAACTAACAATTATAAATATCTATGGGAAAAATTCAGGAGTGCCCAAACACATAAAACACTTGACCACAGACAATCTTACTGATAAGAATGTGCTAATTGCAGGGGAATTTAATACTCCACTGACAGCAATGGATAGATCAATCTGACAGAAAATCACTAAAGAAACAATGGACCTGAACAACACATTGGAGCAGATTGAATTGATAGATATATTTAGAACTCTGCATCCTAAAGTAAGGAAATTAACCTTCTTCTCAAGTACATATGGCACATTCTCCAAGATTGATCACATATCGGGGCATAAAGCAGTCCTCAATAAATATAAAAGATTTGAGACCATATCATGCACACTTACTGATCACGATGCTATGAAACTTGAAATTAACCATAAGAAAAGGTCTGAAAAACTTCAAAAAATGTGGAGGTTAAAAACCACCCTACTAAAGAATGAGTGGGCTAATCCAGCAATTAGAGAAGAAATTAAAAAATATATAGAAACCAATGAAAACAAAAATACTCAATCCAAACTCTCTGGGACGCAGAAAAGACAGCCCTAAGAGAAAAGTATATTGTAATCCAGGTCTGTTTCAACAAACTAGAAAAATAGTAAATTCAAAATTTAACAGAGCACCTAATGGAACTAGAAAGGGAGGAGCAAGAGTACCCCAAAGCCAGCAGAAGAAAAGAATTAATAAAGACCAGGGCAGAAATATAAAAATATAGAATAAAAAAAACAGTTGAGCAGATCAATAAACCAAAAGTTATTTCTTTGACAAAATAAACAAAATTGGTAAGCCTCTAGCTTGTCAAATGCTTTTTCTGCATCTATCAATAAGATCCTTAGAAAGAAATGAGAGAGCACCCAAATAGACAAAATCATGAATGAAAATGGATCTATTACAACCAATCCTTTAGACATACAAACAATCAAGAGATTACTATGAAAACCTATATGCCAACAAACTTGACAACCTAGAAGAAATGGACAAATTCCTAAATGTACATTCACTCAAAATTCAAAAGAGAAGAGATCGAAAGCATGAATAGACTGATAACAAGTGAAGAAATTGAATCCATTATCAAGGATCTCCAAATGAATAAGAGCCGAGGGCTAGATGGCTTCCCAGGGGAATTCTACCAGACATTTAGAGCACAGCTAATACCCATTCTTCTCAAACTATTCCAAAAAATAGAAATAGAAAGAAAACTTCCAAACTCTTTCTATAAAGCCAGCATCACCTTGATACCAAAACCAGACAGACCCAGCAATAAAAGAGAACTACAGGCCAGTATCCTTAATCAATACAGATGCAAATATACTCAACAAAATACTAGCAAATCGAATTCAATAGCATATAAGAAGAATTATCCACCATGATCAAGTGGAATTCATTCCTGGGTTACAGGGCTGGTTCAATATTCGCAAATCCATCAATGTGATACATCACGTTAAGAAAGAAAAGGGGAAAAAAAACCATATTATCCTGTCCAGAGACGCAGAAAAAGCATCTGGCAAAACACAACATCCATTCTTAAAAAAAAACCTGGAGAGAGTCGGGATATAAGGAACTTACTTAGATCATAAAAGCCATTTATGAAAAGCCCACAGCTAATATCATCCACAAGGGGTAAAAACTGAGAGCTTTCCCCCTGAGATCATGAATGGATGTCCACTTTCACCACTGTTGTTTAACATAGTGTTGGAAGTCCTAGCATCAGCAATCAGACAACAAAAGGAAATAAAAGGCACCAGAATCAGCAAAGAAGAAGTCAAACTTTCACTTTTCAGAGATGACATGATACTCTATATGGAAATCCTGATAGACTCCACCAGAAGACTTCTAGAACTGATTCATGAATTCAGTAATGTTGCAGGGTACAAAATCAATGTACAGGAATCGGTTGCATGCTTATACACCAAAAATGAAGCAACAGAAAGAGAAATCAAAAAAACTGATCCCATTCACAATTGCACGAAAAGCCATAAAATAACTTGGAATAAATCTAACCAAAGATGTAAAAGACCTGTATGCTGAAAACTATAGAAGACTTATGAAGGAAATTGAAGAAGACACAAAGAAATGGAAAAAACATTCCATGCTCATGGATTGGAAGAATAAACATTGTTAAAATGTCATTATTACCCAAAGCAATCTACACATTCAATGCAATCCCCATCAAAACTGCACCAGCATTCTTCTCAAAGCTAGAACAAACTATCTTAAAATTCGTATGGAATGACAGAAAACCCCAAATAACAAAAGTAATATGGAAGAAAACAACAAAAATGGGACACATCCCAATCCCAGACTTTAGCCTCTACTACAAAGCTGTCATCAACAAGACAGTATGGTATTGGCAGGAAAACAGACACATGGACCAATGGAATGAAATAGAGAGCCCAGAACTGGACCCAAAAGTGTATGGCCAATAAATCTTTGACAAAGCAGGAAAGAGTATCCAATGGAAAAGACAGCCTCTTCAACAGGTGGTGTTGGTAGAGCTGGACAGCAACATGTAGAATAATGAAACTAGACCAGTTTCTTACACCATTCACAAAAATAAACTGAAAACAGATAAAGGACCAAATGCGAGACAGGAAACCATAAAAAACCTAGAGGAGAAAACAGGAAGCGGTCTCCTTGACCTCAATCACAGCAATTTCCTGCTTGACACATCCCCAAAGACAAAGGAATCAAGAACAAAAATGAACTATTGGGACCTCATCAAGAAAAAAGCTTCTGCACTGTAAAGGAAACAATCAAGAAAACTAACAGGCAACCGACAGAATGGGAAAAGATAGTGGCAAATGACATATCAGATTAAGGGCTAGTATCCAAAATCTACAAGGAGCTCACTAAACTCCATACACGAAAAATGAATGATCCAGTGAAGAAATGGGCAGAAGATCTGAACAGACAATTCTACAAATAGGACATCCAGATGGCCAACAGGCACATGAAAGGATACTCAGTGTCACTCATCATCAGGAAAATAGAAATCAAAACTACACTGAGATACCACCTCCGTAGTCAGAGTGGCTAAAATGATCAAGAGACTCTAGATGCTGGCAAGGATGTGGAGAAACAGGCACCCTCCTACACTGTTGGTGGGAATGTAAACTGGTGCAGCCGCTCTGGAAAACAGGATGGAGGTTCGTCAAAAAATTAACAATAGGACTCCCCTATGACCCAGCAATAGCACTGCTAGGGATTTCCCCAAAGGATACAGCAATGCTGATGCATAGGAGCACATGTACTCCAATGTTCATAGCTACACTTTCTACAGTAACCAAATCATGGAAAGAATGGATAAAGAAGATGTGGTATATATACACAACGGAGTATTGCATGGCAATGAGAAAGAATGAAATATGGCCATTTGTAGCAAAGTGGATGGACCTCGAGGGTATGATGCTGAGTGAAAGCAGTCAGGCAGAGAAGGACAGATACCATATGTTTGCACTCATAGATCGAACAGGAGAAACCTAACAGAGGACCATAGGGAGGGGAAGGTGGAAAAGAGTTGGGGAGAGAGGGACACAAATCATGAGAGACTATTGAATACTGAAAATGGGCTGAAGGGGGAGGGAGAAGGGGGAAGAGGGTGCTGTTCATCAGGGAGGGCACTTGTGGGGAGAAGCACTGGGTGTTATACAGAAACCAAATTGACAATAAACTATTCTTAAAAAATAAATAAATAAAGATACAAACCATATGATCCTGTCAGCAGATGAAGAAAAAGCATTTGACAAAATACAGCACCTTTCTTAATAAAAACCCTTGAGAAAGTTGGAATAGAAGAAACTTACTTAAACATTATAAAAACAATTTATGAAAAGCCCACAGCTAATATCATCCTCAATGGAGAAAAACACAGCTTTCTCCCTGAGATCAGGAACACGCCACGGGGGTCCACTCTCACCACTGTTGTTTAACATAGTGCTGGAAGTCCTAGCATCAGCAATCAGACAACAAAAGGAAATAAAGGCTTCAGAGTTGGCAAAGAAGAAGTCAAACTTTCACTTTTCACAGATGACATTGTACTCTACATGGAAAACCCAATCGACTCCACCAGAAGCCTTCTCAAACTGATCAATGAATTCAGAAAAGTTGCAGGAAACAAAATCAATGTACAGAAATCAGTTGCATTGCTATACACCAAATATAAAGCAGCCAAAAGAGAAGTTAAGAAACGGATCCCATTCACAATTACACAAAAAACCATAAAATACCTAGGAGTAAACCTAACCAAGGATGTAAACGACCTATATGATGAAAACTATAGAAAACTTATGAAAGAAATTGAAGAAAACACCAAGAAATGAAAAACATTCCATGCTAATGTATTGGAAGACTAAACATTGTGAAAATGTCATTACTACCCAAAGAAATCTACACATTCAATGCAATCCCCATCAAAATTGCACCAACATTCTTCTCAAAGCCAGAAAAGCTATCCTAAAATTTGTATGGAACCATGAAAGACCCCAAATAGCCAAAGTAATGTTGAAGAAGAAAACCAAAACAGGAGGCATCACATTCCCAGACTTTAGCCTCTACTACAAAGCTGTCATCATCAAGGCAGTATGGTAATGGCACAAAAACAAACACATAGACCAATAGAATAGAATAGGGAACCCAGAACTAGGCCCACAAATGTATGGCCAATTAATTTTTGACAAAGCAGGAAAGTGTAAACCATGGAAAAAAGACTGCCTCTTTAGCAGGTGGTGCTGGGAGAACTGGACAGCAACATGCAGAAGAATGAAACTAGAACACTTTCTTACACCATACACAAAAACAAGCCCAAAATGGATGAAGGACCTGAATCTGAGACAGGAAATGATCAAAACGCTCTAGGAGAAAGTAGGAAACAACCTCCTTGACCTCAACCTCAGCATTTTCTTACTGGACACATCCCCAAAGTCAAGGGAAATGAAAGCAAAAATGAACTATTGGGACCTCATCAAGATCAAAAGCTTCTGCACTGCAAAGAAAACAATCAAGGAAACTAATAGGCAACCGATGGAATGGGAAAAGATAGTTGCAAATGACATATCAGATAAAGGGCCAGTATCCAAAATCTACAAGGAACTAACCAAACTCCACACCCGAAAAACGAATAATCCAGTGAAGAAATGGACAGAAGATCTGAACAGACAATTCTCCAAAGAGGACATCGAGATGGCCTACAGGCACATGAAATGATGCTCACCATCACTCATCATCAGGGAAATACAAATCAAAACGACACTGAGATATCACCTCACACTGGTCAGAGTGGCTAAAATGAACAAATCAAGAGACTATAGATGCTGGTGAGGATGTGGAGAAATGGGGACTCTCCTACACTGTTGGTGGGAATGTAAACTGGTGCAGCCGCTCTGGAAAACAGTATGGAGGTTCCTCAAAAAAAAAAAAAAAACTATCAGTAGAACTTCCCTATGACCTAGCAATAGCACTGCTAGGGAATATCCAAGGGATACAAAAGTGCCGATGCATAGCGGCATATGTACCCAAATGTTTATAGCAGCACTGTCAACAATAGCCAAATCATGGTAAGAGCCTAAATGTCCATCACTTGATAAATAGGTCAAGAAGATGTGGTGTGTGTATATATATCTATATATATATCTATAGATATAGATATAGATATAGATAGATAGATATAGATATAGATAGATAGATATAGATAGATAGATAGATATACAATGCCGTATTACGTGGCAAATAGAAAGAATGAAATCTGGCCATTTGTAGCAAAGTGGATGGACCTCGAGTTTGTCATGCTAAGCGAAATATGTCAGGCAGAGAAGGACAGATACCATATGTTTCCATTCATATATCTAACCGGACAACAGCAGAAACCTAATGGAGGACATAGGGAGGGGAAGAGGGAAAGAGAGTTGGGGAGAGAGAGGGACGCAAAACCTGAGAGACTACAGAATACTGAAAAAGAACTGAGGGTTCAAGTGGGAGATGGAGTGGGAAGGGGGGTGGTGGTAATGGAGAAAGGCACTTGATGGGAACAGCACTTGGTGTTATTTGGGAACCAATTTGACAATAAACGATTAATAAATAAATAAATTTTAAAAAGTGAATTGTGCTAAGAAAAGCCGTTTTTAGTAATTATAGACAATGGTGTGGAAGCAAGAATATATAGAAATGAAAACTGCATGTGATTTTAAATAAAATGTTAACTGAAAAAAAAAAATCTCCTTAGTGGAGTGCCTGGTAGTCTCAGTCAGTTGAATTTCCAACTCTTGATTTTAGCTCAGTCTTGATACCAGGGTCATGGGATAAAGCCCTGCATCTGTCTCCATGCTGCATGGAGCCTAGTTGAGGTTCTCTCTCTCCCTCTGCCTCTCCCCCACTTGTACTGTCTCTCTATAAGAATAAATTAAAATTAAAATTAAATTTCCTTACCTTATCCTTTTCTCTCTAAATGTCAATTTTATATTTTCACTTTATTTTTATCTCCTTGATAATTCTGTATTTTATATATAATCTAGTTTGCCAAATTCTTTTTCAACTTTGTTTGATTCTTTCACATTTACATGAATATTTTTCCATGCATTCTGGCCATTTTTGTTTTTTTTTTCTTCAAATGTATCCATTTCACCTAGGGTATATACATTTTTGGCATAAAGTTGTCCATAATATTCCCTTTTTTTACCTTTATAATTTCTGTTAGAGGAAATTATAATACTTGGTTTTTACATTCAGATTTGGAAATTCATGTCTTTTCTCTTAATTTTTTTGGTAGTCTAAATTATTGGTAGTCTAAATCTATTTAATTGATTTTTATTGGATATTTGTTCTTTTTTTTCCTGATTGTTTTGAGTTTAGCTTGCTCATTTTTCTCTAGCTTTTTAGTATGGATTTTGATTATTGGTTTTTGACCTGTTATTTTGTTTCTAATATAGATGTTTAAAACTACGAATTTCTTTCTAATCTCAGCTCTACCTGCATCTCATAAATTTTGGTATTATATGTATACGTTTTATTCAGGTCAAAATATTTTGAAATTTTACATGTGATTTTTGTTCAATCCCTCACTTACTTAGAAGTGTATTTTAGAACTTTGCAAATTTTCAGTAAATCCTCAAATTTACTTCTATTTTTGAATACTGTTTTAGTACCATGTCAAGCACAGAGCATATTTTGAATGGTTTAAAAAAATTTTTATTTACTGAGACTTGTTCTATGACCTACCATCAGGTCTATTGTGAAAAACTTCCCTTCATACAGTTGAAAAGATTGCCTATTTTTATGTGTTGAATGGAGTATATCATAATTTTACACATATAAATTGGTTGATAGTGTTATTTAAATCTTCTATATCTTTGCCCAGTATTTGTCTAGGTAACTAACAATTATTGAGAATGTGGTATTGAAATATAAGTAATAATTGTTGAGTTTTCTCTTTTTTTCATTTTTGTTGGCTTTGCATCATGTAATTCGGAACTATCTTATTAGTTGTATATACATTTATAAATAACATATCTTCCTGATGTATTGCCCATTTAACCATAATGCAATGTCTTATTTTCTTCTAGTAATAATTTCTCTTATGTTAAAATAGAGACATTATCTCTCTTTTACTGTTTATAGTGTTGCACTCATGCATGTGTGTGTATGCCATTTTTACTTTTAAGCTATTTGTTACTTTGCACCTAAATTTTGTCTTTTACGAAGAAAATATAAATGGATCTTCTTATTTTATTAAAGATCCTCTATTTTGACATAAAATATATCTAACATAATATTTACCATCTTACCCAAATTTACCAAACTATTCTAAGTTGCAAATCTCCAACACATTATTTTGATTACTACAGCTTTGTAGTATAACTTGAAATATGGAATTGTGATAAATCCAGTTTTTTTTTTCCTTTTCAAGAGTACTTTGGCTGATTTGGGACTTTCATAGTTTCATACACTTTTATGATTATGTGTCTTAGTTCTGTGAAAAAAGTTGTCAGTGTTTTGATAGGGATTGCATTAAATATTTACATTGTTTTGAGTAGTAGAGACATTTTAATAATACTTGTTCTTCTAATCCATGAACATGTAACATTTCTCCATTTGTTTCTGTCATGTTCAATTTCTTTCATCAGTGTTTTATCGTTCTCAGAGCACAGATTCTTTTTTACCTTCTTGCTTAATTTTATTCCTAGAAATTTTATTCTTTTGGTCCAATTGTGATCTAAAGCCCATACTGGTTTTTTGTGTGTTTATATTTACCTGTGATACCCTTTCCTTTTATAGTTTACTTACTCCCAACTATGACCTTTTACTTCCACTCAACGAATTACCTTTTACATTGTGAAGGCTGGTTTAGTAGTGATAAATTCCTTTAGCTTTTTTCATCTGGGAAAATTTAGTGTCTCCTTAAATTTTAAATGATAGCCTCCTGGGTAGTGTATCTTGGTTGCAATTTTTTTTCCAGCATGTTAATATATCATGGCATTACTTTCTTAATTTGTAGAATTTCTGCTAGAAATTCAAACCTTCAAAATTATCTATTTATCACCTATTTTTGCCATCTTAATTATTACCTGTCTTGGTGTGGACCTCATTGGGTTGATATTGTTGAGCCTCTCTATGCCTTGAGGATCTGTATGTCTTTTTCCTTCCCCGGATTATGGACGTTTTCAGCTATTATTTCTTCAAGTACATTTTCGGCCCCTTTTCTCCCTTCTTCTAGGATCCATATAATGTGAATTTGGTTATGCTTGATGACACTGCTGAGTTCTCTTTCCATACTCTTTTTTAAATTTTTTTCTTTTTTTTTTCTTTTGGTTTTGCTCTTCAGTTTTGTTGCTTTCTAATACTTTGTCTTTCAGCTCACAGGTTTGTTCTTCTGCCTTCTCTAATCTATTATTGATTCCCCATAGTATTGAACTGCAGGGTGCTCTACTTGCTTTATTCCCTGAGAGTCTTTTGTAGGAAGTGAGGCTTGCAGTCAAGCCAGATGCCTCCTGGTGCTGCCGATGCACTGATTGACAGCACACTTTCTCTATACTTCAGGTTATAAAGTGCAGCTTCTGGGACTATGAGTATACTGGTGTGTGTATTTATCTTTCCCTATCTGTAGGGCAGGCATCACTTTGAAGTGGCAACAGTCCCTGTTGAATTTGCTTTGAACAGGAGCTTTTATGGAGGGACTCCCATCTAGTGTGTTGGATACAGTGGATCCACAGGAGAACATGTGGGCTGGGTGTGTAGTGTTAGTAGTGTAGGTGGGGGAATTTGTGCTTCCTCTCACAGGCATCAGAGCATCCAGCCTGTGGTAAGATGCTGGAGAAGTGTTGACTGCCAGCTTCCTCATTCCTGGAGAAATTCCCCTGAAGATCCCTGCCTCCCAGCACATGTTGTGAGACCAGCACACAAATCTTCATAAGCACCTCACGTGCCACCCATACTAGTGCCTCCATGCTTTACCTTAGCCTGGCTACCTATCACATTGTGTCCCCAAGTGCAGAGACTCAGTTCCCCATTATCCTCTGGCCATCCCAGAGCCAGGTCTTCTGAGTTTTAAAATACCTAGAGTTAAGCTCTACTGGTTATGAAAACCCATGAAGTTAAATTCCACTGGTATTCAAAACTACATATTATGGAGACTCATCTTCCCAGTGCAGTCCCCTGAGTTTGGGGTGTCTGGTGTGGGTTCTGCTCCTCTGTCTCCTCTTTGCTTTTGTTATACTTACCATTGGTAGTTAGTGTCCCAGGGAGTTTGGTTCCTGGCCACATCTCAGTGCCTTCAACCCTTTTTGGTGTGTCATCCTCTCTATGATTAATTGTGGAAAGTCTGTTCTGCAAGTGTTTTTGTCATTTTTTGGGATTGGATGCACTGATGTGGCTATTGACTAGGTGTGTCTGTGGGATGGGGTGAGCTTAGGATCCTTCTATTTTGCCATCTTCCCAAAATCGATCTATTCATTTATCTTTTGATTGACATTTGGATTGTGTACTATTTGGCTATTGTGACAAATGCTGCTATTAATATTGATGTACAAATATCTCTTAAAGCCCTGCTTTAAATTCTTTTGAGTATATATTTAGGATAGAATTTCTGGATCATATAATTATATGTTTAATATTTTAAGGAAATACCATACTGTTTTTCAGAGTAGCTGCACTGTTTTACAATTCAGTTGAAATTCAAAAGGATACTTGTTTTTACATATCTTTGACAACTCTTATTATTTTCTGTTTTGTTATTGTTGGTTGGTTGTTTATTTTTATAATAGCCATCCTAATGAGTATAAAGTGGTAATATTTGTGGTTTGTATTTGTATTCCCCTAATGATTAGTCATTTTGAACATATTTACAAATGCTCTAAAGGCCATCCTTTAGATCTTTATTGAAAGAATGTTTAGTCAAAATTTTTGCCCAATTTTAAATTGGGTGCTTTTGTTTTTGTTGTTGCTGAATTGTAGCAGTCTATCTATCTATATCTATCTGTATATCTATATCAAATCTATATCTACCCTTCATCTTATTATGATAAGCAAATATTTTTCTCCATTCTGTTGGTTTTATTTTCACTTACTTAACAGTGTCCTTTTACTCCTTTAGGTATGAAAAGTTTTTAATTTTGAGAAAGTCCAATTTATTTATTTTCTTCTTTGCCTGGGGTTTTTGGTGCCATATTTAAGAAATGCTTGCCAAATCCAATGTCATGAATATTTTTCCTATGCTTTCCTGTCATAATTTTAAAGTTTCAGCTTCTTGCATTTAGGTCTTTGATCAATATTGAATCAATTTCTGTATATAGTGTAAGACAAAGGTCAAACATTCTTTTTCATGTGCATATATATTTTTTTCAGTACTATTTGTTGAAAGGACTTCCTTTTCTCCACTAAATAGTCATGGAAACATTTCAAAATTTCTTTGAAATTTTCTTCAGTTTGTTGAATGTCCGACTTTGGCTCAGGTCATGATCTCACTGTTCGTGGGTTCGAGCCCCGCATTGGGCTCCGTGCGCTGACCACTAGCTCAGAGTCTGGACCCTGCTTCAGATTCTATGTCTCTTTCATTCTCGGCCCTTCCCCTATTCACGCTCTGTCTCTGTCTCACAAAATTAATAAATGTAAAAAAATTCTTTGACCATATGCAAATTTTTATTTATGAGCTTTTTATTACATTTTATTACTTCTCTATTACATTTTTCTTTATATGTCTGTCTTTATGCCAATAATGTTCTATTTGACTAGTGTATCCTCATACAATTCTTGGAATCAAGAAGTGTGAATACTCCACATTTGTTCTTTTTCAGATTCTTCATTGGGACTTTGATAGGTATTGCAATGAATTTGTAGATCATATTTGGTTATATTAACTTCTTACCAATATTAAATATTTTTAATCCATGAGCATATGATATCTTTCCATTAGTATGTGGATTATTTAAATTCTCAGAGCAATGATTTATAGTTTTGATGTCCAAGTTTTTGCCTCCTTGGCTGAATATATTCTTAAATATTTTATTATTTTAGATATTATTATAAATTAAATTATTTTCTTAATTTCTTTATGAGATTATTCATTGTTAATGTATATTTTTTGTTTGTCTCAGTATATTGATAGTGATGCTTTTGACTAGAAATTCTGGGCACTAACCTGTACTATATGTGTCAACCCCCAAAAGACATTTTCCTAACAAGAGCCAACACGATGTTTGGACCAGCCATTGTGGCTCTTATGATTGTAAAATGCACTTCAGCAGCAACCATCAGGGAACTTCAAAAAGACAAGATTTGTTACTAACATGTCCACATCCGTACACAGCATTCCAAAAGTGACAGAGTGAGATCATGGGTACAGAGAGAAACAATGCAGAGCTGGAGTTATGCCTTTACTAGGGTCAAGATTGCAGTGTCTAGAAAATCATGATTTTATATTTGTGAGTTAAAAAAGTAAAAGCAGGAATTAAAGAATAAGGAGTGAAAGTCAAGCGGCCAATCAAATATATAGTGATCTTTCCCTTAAAGCTTTCTTTAAAAAAAAGAAAGAAAGAAAGAAAGAAAGAAAGAAAGAAAGAAAGAGAGAACTTTATGGATATTGTGTCCTGGCTCTTTATCTAGTTGGGTAGCTGATACTGTGTTTATTCAAGATAAATGTCTTTGATCACTTGACAATCAAAAGCTAAATGTCTGGCACTTACATTATAATCAAACAAGCCAATTGTCAGGTTCTTTTGCTATGGCATACAGAAATGTAATTAACTTTTGTGTTGATTTTGTATCCTTTACATTTGTTGAATTTATTAGTTCTAAAATGTTTTTTCAATGTAAACTTTAGTTTACTTCAAATAAGATCATGTTATCTGAGAAGAAAGAGAGAGAGAGAGAGAGAGAGAGAGAGAGAGAGAGAGAGAGAGAGAATGAGAATGAACAGAATGAGCAGGGGTGAGGCAAAGAGAGCCAGAGACACAGAATTCAAAGCAGGCTCCAGGCTCTGACTGTCAGCATAGAGCCTGACGCTGGGCTTGAACTCACGATCTGTGATATCATACCTGAGCTGAAGTTGGGCGCTTAACCGACTAAGCCACCCAGGCACCCCAGAAGAACTTCTTAACTTACAAGGAAAACTCACAAGGCCAGCTATAGATTTCTCAACAGACATATGGCAAGCCAGAAGGGAGTGACATGATATATTCAACGTGTTGAATGGAAAAAAATCTGCAGCCAGGAATATTCTATCCAGAAAGGCTATCATTCAGAATAAAATGGGAGATAAGAGTTTCCCAAACAAACAAAACTAAAGAAGTTTGTGACTAGTACCCCAGCCCTGCAAGAAATATTAAAAGAACCCTATAAGTGAAAGGAAAAGACCAAAAGTAACAAAGACAAGAAAGGATCAAAGAAAATATCAAAAAACAATGACAAAACAAGTAATGAAATGACAATAAATACATATCTATTAATAATTACTTTGAATATAATGGGCAAAACCCTTCAAAGAGTGGAGTGTCAGAATGGATTAAGAAAAAAAAAGACTCATCTATAAACTTCCTATAAGAGATTCATGTATTTCATGTATTTCATCAGGGTGTGGAAAAACATTTATCACACAAATGGATGTCAAAGGAAAGCCAGAATAGCGATACTTATATGAAACAAAGTAGGTTTTCTTTCTTTGGTTCTTGTTTTGTTGCTTTCATATCAGGGTAATACTGGCCTTATAGAATGATTTTGAAAGATTTCCCTCTATTCCCTTATTTGTTAGATTTTGGTAAATATTGTCAGTAATTTTTTAATGTTTGTTAGAAATCTTCAAGGTAGCCCTGTACTCTTAGGATTTGCTTTGCAGGGAGATTTTTTATTTCTAATTTAACTTCCTTTCGTGTTATTAATTTAAGAAAATTTCCTCTGTGTGGTTTTGATTTGTGTTTCCCTGATGATGACAGTATGGGGGTTCCTCAAAAAATTAACAGTAGAACTCCCTTATGACCTAGCAATAGCACTGCTAAGGATTTACCCAAGGGATACAGAAGTGTTGAGGCATATAGGCACATGTACCCCAATATTCATAGCGGCACTTTCTACAATAGCCAAATTATGGAAAGAGCCTAAATGTCCATCAACTGATGAATGGATCAAGAAGATGTGGTTTATACATACAATGGAATACTACATGGCAATGAGAAAGAATGAAATCTGGCCATTCGTAGCAATGTGGATGGAACTCGAGGGGGTCATGCTAAATGAAATAAGTCAGGCAGAGAAGGACAGATACCATATGTTTTCACTCATAAGTCTAATAGGAGAAACTTAACAGAGGACCATGGGGAGGGGAAGGGGGGAAAAGAGTTAGGGAGAAGGAGGGAGGCAAATCATGGGGGACTTTTGAATACTGAAAACAAACGGAGGACTGAAGGGGTTGGGGGGAAGGGGAAGGTGATGGACATGGAGGAGGGCACTTGTGGGGAAGAGCACTAGGTATTATATGGAAACCAACTTGACAATAAACTATTAAAAAAAGAAAATTTCCTATATCTTGGATTCAAGATTCATAGTTTAATATTAGTAACTCGTATGTTATTAGAAATTATCATTTTTTCTAAGTTACCAACTTGTTACTATATAATTCTTTATACTAGTCTGTTATCACATAAGAGGTGATATGTGTTGAATTGTTTTCTCTTCCATTTCTCTCTGGTTTTTCAGCGTCCTACCTTTATTTTTTCTTGTTTTTGTAGTTAAAGCATTGCCAATTTTGTTTATTTTTTTTAAAGCTGGTCATTTCTTTCCATGTAATACTATTGTTTATTCTAGTCTCTATTTTATTTACTTCTGATTTTCCCTGTTATTTCCCTCCTCTACTAAATTTCAGCTAAGTTTCTTCTTTTTCTAGTTGCTTATTGTGTACTTTTACATTACTTATTTGAACTTATCTATTAATATAACCATTTATAGTATAAGTTTAACTGTAACATCTGCTTTTGCTACATCCCATAAGTTTTTAATATTATGTTTTATTTTTCTTTTCTTTTGAGACATATTTTTATCTGATCATTTTTTTTTAATTTGGCCCATTGTTTGTGAAGTAGTGTGTTGTTTAACATTTACACATTAAATAATTAATATTTGCATTGTAAAAAAAATCTAGCCTCCTTGCATTTCTCTAAAAATTTAGAACCAACTTGTTAATAGATAATATTCAGATAATAATTTTAGATAAACTTTTAAAACTAACTTGTTTCTAGATAATATTCAGATAATAATTTTCTGAAATTTTTGATTGAAATTCTATTAAATGTTTGTATAAATTTGGGAAGAATTGATATCTTTACAATATTAATTCCTCTAATTGCAGAAAAACTAAAGTGTTTGTCCAGTAACATAAATTAAAATAAATAAATAAATAAACGCGCCCCCTCCCCCATAAAAACAGCAAGACAAAGAAGACAGAGTTACAAGGGAAAACCCATAAGGCTAGTAGGGGAATTTTCCATAGAAACCTTTCAAGCCAGAGGGAGTAGTATGATATGTTCAAAGTGCTTAATGGGAACAATCTGGAGCCATGAATACTCTATCCATCTTGGATGCAATTCAGAATAGAAAGAGATAATGTTTCCCAGACAAACTAGTAATAAAGGAATTTGTGAGGGGACACTTTGAGTGTAAAACTGCAACTGAAAGTGACAGTATAAAGGTAAGAAATGCAAAAGCAGTAAAACTAAATATTTATGTTAAAAATTCAAGACATTCACAAAAGAAAATGATGCATATATCGCAATATATAACTAAAACGTGGGAAATGTAAGGAATGGGTTCAAACTTACATGACCATAAACATAATATAAACTCCCATCTGTCAAAGTGTTATATAAATAAATAATGCAAACCATATATTAGAAACCACTAATATGAGTTCAAAGAATAAAGAGAAAGAAATAAAAATACATCACTAAAGAAAATCAACAAAGAAAGACGAGAAAGGATAAAAGAAAATCATAGGAAGAACCACTAAACATAATAAAATAACAATAAACACATATCTATCAATAATTACATTGAATGTAAATGGACCAAATGTATTAGTCAAAAGACATGGATAGGGTGACAAAATAGATTTTTTTAAAAAACCTCATTTTAGACTTAAAGACACTTGCACATTGAAAGTGAGGATATGGAAAAACATCTACAATGCAAATGGATGTGAAAAAGAAGACGGAGGAGCAATACTTACATCAGACAAAATATATAATAAAAATTTTGGTTTGCAAGCATAATTCATTCTGGAAACATGCTTGTAATCCAAAGCACTCATATGTCAAAACGAATTTCAAGAACCATTGGCTCAACTGTGATCATGGAAAGTTCAGCATCACATACTACTCACATTGCGAGACATTCCTTGTTTATCAAGATAAATTTATTAGAAATATTTGTTCGTCTTGCAGAACAGTCACACAACAAATTACAATCCAAGGTTTTACTGTACTTTTTTATTTTATTTTTTAATTTTTTAATAATAGTATATTGTCAAATTGGTTTCCATGTAACATCCAGGGCTTCTCCCCACAAGTGCCCCCCTCCATGACAAAGAGTATAATCAGAGACAAAGAAGGATCCTATATAATAATAAGCCTAACAAGAAGATATAACAATTGTAAATATTTATGCACCCAAAATAAAAGCATCCAAATATATTAAATATTTAATAACAAACGAAGGATATAATCAATAGCAATACAATAATAGCAAGGGACATTAACACCCACTTACATTAATGTACAGGTCATGTTAACAGAAAGTCAGCAAAGAAACCATAGCTTTGTATGACACACTGTAACATTTGGACTTAACAGATATATTCAGAACATTCCAACCTAAAACAGCAGTATACACATTCAAGTGTGCAAGAAATAGTCTTCAGAATAGATTACATATAAGTTCACAAAACGGGCTCCAAAAAATACCAAAATATTGAAGTCACTCCATGCAACTTTTGTGACAACAATGCTATGAAACTAGAAGTAATCCACAAGAAAAATATCTAGAAAGACCACAAATACATAAAGGTGGAAAAATATTATCATAAACAATATATGGGTCAACAAGATTTTTAAAACCTGGAAAAAATTAAAATGAAAACACAATGGTCCAAAATTTGGGGGATGCAGCAAAAGATAAGAATATAGCAAAGCAGGCATACCTCAAGGAGAAAAAAAATCCAATAAACAACCCAGCATTACAACTAAAGGTTCCAGAAAAAAAACAACACACAGACCCTAAATCCAGCAGAAGGGAGGGGGAAAAAATAAAGATTAGAGCAGAAATAAATGACATAGAGACTCAACACACACACACACACACACACACACACACACACACACACAGGAAGCCATTAGAGCAGATCAATGAAACCAGGATCTGGTTCTTTGGGAAAAAAATCAATGAAAATGATAAATCTTCAGCCAAACTTTTCAAGAAAAAAACAGAAACGGCACATGGGTGGATCAGTCGGTTAAGCATCTGACTTCAGCTCAGGTCATAAACTTGTGGTTTGTGAGTGTGAGCCCCACATAGGGTTCTCTGCTGTCAGCACAGACCTCACTTTGGATCCTTGGTCTCCCTCTCTCTCTGCCCCCCACTACTCATGCTCTCCCTCTCTCAAAAATAAATAAACATTTAATTTTTTAACGGTTTATTTTCAAATTGGATTCCATATAACATTTAAAACACAAAGAAAAAGGGGCGCCTGGGTGGCTCAGTTGATTGAGTGTCTGACTTCAGCTCAGGTCATGATCTCGTGGTTCGTGGGTTGGATCCCCACATCGGGCTCTGTGCTGACAGCTCAGAGCCTGGAGCCTGCTTCAGATACTGTGTCTCCCTCTCTCTGTGTCCCTCCTCCACTCATGTTCTCTCTCTCAAAAATAAACGTTAAAAATTTAAAAAAATAAAACACAAAGAAAAAGAGAAAAATGACTGAAAAAAAAGAAAATCACAAATGAGAGAGGAAAAATAACAACTAACATCACAGCAGTGCAATCATAAAACTATATTATGAAAAATTATATGCCAACAAATTGGAAATCTTAGAAGGAAATGGATAAGTTTCTAGAAACCCTGAAACTACTACAAGAGAAACAAGAAAATAAAACTTTAACAGACAGATAAGCAGCATAGAAAGTGAATCAGTAATTTCAAAATTGCCAAAGAATAAGACTGGGACCAGATGGTTTCACAGGTGAATTCTCTCAAACATTTAAAAAAGTTAGTATCTATTAATCTAAAACTATGCAAGAAAAAAAAAGGAAAAAAAGGAACACTTCCAAATTCATTCTAGGTGGCCAGCATTACTCTGATACCAAAATCAGATAAAGGTACCACAAAAAAAAGAGAACTACAGGGCAAGATCCCTGATGAACATAGATGGAAAATTCCTAGATAAAATACTAGCAAACTGGATCCAACAATACATAAAACAATCATTCACCTCGATCAAGTGGTATTTATTTCTGGGATGAAAGGGGGGTTCAATATTTGCAGATTAAATAACATGTTACATCACATGAGTAAGGAGAAGGATGAGACCGTATTATCATTTAAACAAACCCTGAGGAAGCATTTGACAAAGTCCAACACCATTTCATAATAAAACCCTCAACAAATTAGGTTTGAAGAGAACTTATCTCAACATGATAAAGGACATATATAAAATACTCATAGCCAATATCATCCTTAAAGGGGAAAAACTGAAAGCTTGGTCCCTAAGGTCAGGAATAAGACAAGGATTTCCACTCTCACCAATTTTATTCAACATAGTACTGAAATTCCTAGCCACAGAAATCAGACAACAAAAAGAGATAAAAGACATTCAAATCAGCAAGGAAGAAGTAAAATTATCACTCTTTAGCAATGATTTGATTCTGTATATAGAAAACCTGAAAGATTCCACCAAAAAACAGGTAAAATTGATAAACCTATTTGGTAAAGTCATAAGATAGAAAATAAATGTACAGAAATCTGTTGCATTTCTACCCAGTAATAATGAAACAGCAGTAAGAGGAATTAAGAAGAATAATTTCATCCACAATTTCGCCAAAAACCATAGATACATAAGAATGAGCCTAATCAAGGAAGTGAGAGACCTATACTCTGAAAACTATATAAACATTGATGAAAGAAATTCAAGACAACAAAAAGAAATGGCAAGACATTCTGTGCTAATGTATTAAAGGAGCCAATATTGTTCAAATGGCTATACAATCCAAAGCAATTCACAAATTTAAAGCAATCTCTATCAAAACACCAACAGTATTTTTCGTACTGCTAAAACAAACAACTGTAAAAGAGGTTTGGAGTCACAAAAGAGTCTGAATAGCCAAAGCAACCTTGAAAAAGAAAATCAAACCTGGAAACATCATGATGACACCAAAATTCACACATAAATTAATGAAACAGAATAGAAAACCCAGAAATGAACGCATCAATACATGGTCAAATAATCTTCAACAAAGTAGGAAAGAATATCCAATGGGAAAAAAGACAGTCTCTTGAACAAATGATGTTGGGATAACTGGAGAGCAACATGCAAAAGAATGAAACTAGGCCACTTTCTTATACCATACACATGAATAAACTTAAAATGCCTGAAAGACCTAAATGTCTTGAACATGAACCCATTAGTATCATAGAGGACAACACAGAGAGTAACTTTGTTTATATTGGCATCAGATATTCATACATGATATAGGTCATGAGGCAAAAAAATAAAAAACAAAAATAAAGTATTGGGACTACATCAAACTAAAAAGCTTCTTCACAGAGAATGAAACAATCCACAAAAACTAAAAGGCAACCTATGGAATGGAAGAAGTTATTCGCAAATGACAAATCTGATAAAGGATTAGTATCCAAAATATGAAGATAACTTATAAAACTCAAACTCAAAAAATGATTAATCTGATTAAAAATCGGCAGAAGAAATGAAGGCATTTTTTCCAAAGAAGACATATGGATTGTCAACAGAAACATAAACAATGCTCAAAATCACTTATCATCAGGGGGAAAAAATGAAAACTACAATGAGATATGACCCCATTCCTGTCAGAATGGCTAAAATCAGGGGCGCCAGGGTGGCTCAGTTGGTTAAGCATTCTACTTTGGCTCAGGTCTTGATTTCAAAGTCTGTGAGTTTGGGCCTCGCGTTGGGCTCTGTGTTGACAGCTCAGAGCCTGGAGCCTGCTTCAGATTCTGTGTCTCCCTCTCTTTCTGCCCCTCCCCAGCTCACTCTATGTCCCTCTCTCTCAAAATAAAATAAAGAGTTTACAAAATAAATAAAATAAAAAACACAAGAAACAACAGGTGTCAGCAACATTGTGGGAAAGGTGAGCCCTCCTGCACTGTTGGTGGGAATTCAAACTGGTGCAACCACTGTTTAAAACAATATGAAGTTTCCTCAAAATGTTAAAAATATAACTAACCTATCATTCAGCAATTGCACTCCTAGGTATGTACCCAAAGAACACAGAAGTGCTAAAAGCAAATGATACATGGTCCCCTATATTTATAACAGCATCTTCTAAAATAGCCAAATTATGGCTATTGTAAAAAGTCCAAATGTCCACTGACTAATTAATGGCTAAAGAAGAAGAAGTGGTACACACACACACACACACACACACACACACACACACACACACTGGAATATTACTCAGCCATATAAAGAATGAAAACTTGTCGTGTGTAACAATGTGATTGGAGTTAGAGAGTATTATGCTCAGGAAACCAGTTATTCAGAAAAATATAAATATCATATGATTTCCTCTTAGGTTGAATTTAAGAAACAAAACAAAGGAACGTAGGAAAAAAAAGAGAGAGAGAAAAACAATCCATGAAACAGACTCTTAACCATAGTTAGAAAAATGTGATGGTTACTGGAGGGGAGATGGGTCGTGTTTGGGTTAAATAGGTGATGGGGATTAAGTGGTTCACTTGTGATGACCACTGGGTGTCCTATGGAAGCGTTGAATCACTATATTGTACACCTGAAATTATTATTACAATGTGTGTTAACTACCTGGAATTTAAATAAAATTTAAAAGAAAAGAAAAATAAATGTATGGTTATCACATCAGATGCTGTTTTTTCTGAAATAAGGAAATAGTTATTTAGGGACATTAGGGATGGCCATACATCTAGCAGTAATTTGCTTTTTAGAGAATTTATTTTGAAGCTTATTACACAAAAGTATCATGTGTCATGCTTGTTAAAAATTCAGTTTTTTAGTGTCTCCTACTACAGGTTTTTAATGAATAGTTTTGAGAACAAGAAATTTGCATTTTTGACAATCATCAGAAAAATTTTCATATACATATTCCACCAGTCGTATTTTGATGACCTCTGTTTAAAATCTTTTTATTTTCTTTTGTAATTAATTGAATGCTCACAGAATTCTAATAGATTGCTCTATTCCCTTTCACTATGAATCTGTGGGAGAAACTTCATTCCCAGTGTGACTTAGCACTGGTTTGGGTAAATCATTACTTCTTTTCAATATACTTATTGAGTGCCTGACATACACCCAAGTTCTAGAGTAAAGTATATAGCAATAAATAAAACAAACCAAAATATTTATCATTGTAGAGTTTCATTTAATGAGACTAGATAAACAGCAAACAACAAAGATACAGATATACAGATTTTATAATATTTTAGAAGGCATTAAGAGCTCTGAAAATAACAAAATAAAACAAGGAAGGAGATAGGGAGTTTGGGGGTAGAAGTAAACATGTAAAGAGAATGGTCAGAAAAATTCTCATTGAAAAAGTCAATTTAAGTAAAGATTAAAAAGATATTAAGGAGTGAATCATGTCAATATCTTAAAGAAAAGTAATCCAGGCAGACAGAATACAAAGAGCAATGGCTGTGAGTAAAGTTGTGCCTTGACATATTCTAAGAATAGGAAAGAGGCCTGTATGCCTAAAACAGAGCGAAATAGGGAGAAATAACTGAAGATTAGGTAAGAGGGCTAGTGGGTTGAGGAAGATAGAAGGTCATATAAGGCCTTTAAATCACTGTAAGGACTTTAACTTTTATTTGGAGTTAAATTTGACACTCTTGAAGAATTTTGAGCCCAGAAGCAATGCAACATAGTCTGCCACTTTTTAACCAGTTTACTGTAGCTGCTGTTTTGAGAATACATTGAAGGTGTGGGAGAGGAATCAGTATAAGTAATGAGATAGGTTATACCGTTGTAAAACAACTAGGTCTTGCAAAAATGTGGAAGCAAAATCCAACATGTTCTGTAGTTGCAATTCAAGTTAACTGACCAAATTAGAACTCAAAGTAAGAAATTTCTGACACTGAATATGCCACAATTATGGGAGTATAGGAGGTATAGAAGTATGATGTAAACCTAAATTTAACAGTTTTATGCCATGCAATGCAGTTATTATCACTACAAAGTTAAAAACATTTTAGTAACATCATTAATTGACACAGTATGTGATTAAGCACCTGGCTGTAAAGATGAAGTCAGCCTCAAAACCACCACAGCCTAGAAATTCCCTGATCTGAAATACAGATGAATAAATTTCAGTACTATAAAGTCAATTTAATTGAACTTTGGCTACACCATGATATTTATTCTGTGGTCTGGATCAAATTGTAATGAAGTAATTTCCCTTGAGCTTAGTACCTAGTTAGTCCACATGGTGATCTCCTTGAACTTTACTCGAGAGCAGCCTTCCATTATCTTACCACCAAATAAATTGGCTTTTATGAATTGCATATGGATGTCTAAGATTTGAAAGAGTTTCAAAATGAGATCCATATGGTTTGTGGCACTCTATGCTCAAACAACTGAGTGCATGAGATGAGATTTTTTTTCACAGATGATAGAATTAAAAACAAATGGTGAAACACTCAATTGAAATACATACAATATGAGGAGACACTAGGTGGCTGTAATTTTAATTATTCTTCTCACTTTGCAAAGTAGCCATACCTTTGCTACATCATTCCTTTCACTCAGATTCCAAATTCTCAAAAAAAGAGCTGGCATAGAGTTCTTGCTTAAAATTCCAGACTGACAGGTTAAATTGGGGGAATAAAATATACTGTTAAAATTTGGTATCATGGTTATTATTATCATTATTTTGATTCATAAGTGACATATTTGAGAGTCTCAGAAGAGTTCAAGTTTTGCAATACTGAGCCTAAATAAAAGCATACAAATCTCAGTTGTACAGACTGATTTATTCAAATATATTTATTTTGTAATAAACATAATCAACAATGTTATCAGGTATTTCTTGCATTATCTTTTAATCAGAGGCCATTTTTGGTAAATGGCTTTTATGATGTTTAAGTAAGTTCCTTCTATCCCAACTTACTCTAGGGTTTTATTTTGTCAAATGCTTTTACAGCATCTATCAACAGGATCATATGATTTTTTTCTTTTGTTTTGTTGATGTGGTGTATCACATTAATGGATTTGCGAATATTGAACCAAACAGGAATATCACTCTCACCATTGTTGTTTAACATAGTGTTGGAAGTCCTAGCATCAGCAATCAGACAACAAAAGGAAATAAAAGGCATCAGCATTGGCAAAGAAGAAGGCAAACTTTCCCTTTTCGCAGATGACATGATACTCTACATGGAAAACCCAATTGACTCCACCAGAAGCCTTCTAGAACTGATTAATGAATTCAGTAAAGTTGCAGGATACAAAATCAATGTACAGAAATCAGTTGCATTCTTATACACCAAAAACGAAGCAACAGAAAGAGAAAGCAAGAAACAGAACTCATTCACAATTGCACGAAAAACCATAAAATACCTAGGAATAAACCTAACCAAAGATGTAAAAGACCTGTATGCTAAAAACTACAGAAGATTTATGAAGGAAAGTGAAGAAGACACAAAGAAATGGAAAAAAACATTCCATGCTCATGGATCAAAAGAATAAACATTGTTAAAATATCATTATTACCCAAAGCAATTTACACATTCAATGCAATTCCCATCAAAGTTGCACCAGCATTCTTCTCAAAGCTAGAACAAACTATCTTAAAATTCATATGGAACCACAAAAGACCCCGAATAGCCAAAGTAATATTGAAGAAGAAAACAAAAACGGGAGGCATCAGAATCCCAGACTTTAGCCTCTACTACAAAGCTGTCATCATCAAGACAGTATGGTACTGGCACAAAAACAGGCACATGGACCAACGGAATATAATAGAGAAGCCAGACAAAGCAGGAAAGCGTGTCCAATGGAAAAAAGACAGCCTTTTCAACAGGTGGTGTTGGGAGAGCTGGACAGCAACATGTAGAAAAATGAAATTAGACCACTTTCTGACACCATTCACAAAAATAAACTCAACATGGATAAAGGATCTGAATGTGAGACAGGAAACCATCAAAACCCTTGAGGAAAAAGCAGGAAATAGCCTCCTATACCTCAGTCGCAGCAATTTCTTCCTGGACACATCCCCAGAGGCAAGGGAATCAAGAACAAAAATGAACTACTGGGACCTCATCAAGATAAAAAGCTTCTGCAAGGCAAAGGAAACAATAAAAAAAAAAAACTAACAGGCAACCGAAAGAACGGGAAAAGATAGTGGCAAATGGCATATCAGATAAAGGGCTAGTATCCAAAATATACAAGGAGCTCACTAAACTCCATACACCAAAAATGAATAATCCAGTGAAGAAATGGGCAGAAGACCTGAATAGACACTTCTCCAAAGAGGACATTCAGATGGCCAACAGGCACATGAAACGATGCTCAGCATCTCTCATCATCAGGGAAATTCAAATCAAAACCACACTGAGATACCACCTCACACTGGTCAGAGTGGCTAAAATGAACAAATCAAGAGAATGTAGATGCTGGCGAGGATGTGGAGAAACAGTCACTCTCCTACATTGTTGGTGGGAACGTAAACTGGTGCAGCCACTCTGGAAAACAGTGTGGAGGCTCCTCAAAAAACTATCCATAGAACTCCCTTATGACCCAGCAATAGCACTGCTAGGGATTTACCCAAAAGATACAGAAGTGCTGATGCATAGGAGCACATGTACCCAAATGTTCATAGCAGCACTTTCTGCAATAGCCAAATCATGGAAAGAGCTTAAATGTCCATCAACTGATGAATGGATCAAGAAGATGTGGTATATATATACAATGGAGTACTATATGGCAATGAGGAAGAATTAAATCTGGCCTTTGTAGCAAAGTGGATGGACTTCGAGGGTGTCATGCTAAGCGAAATAAGTCAGGCAGAGAAGGACAGATACCATATGTTTGCACTCATAGGTCTAGCAGGAGAAACCTAACAGAGGACCATGGGGAGAAGAAGGGGGAAAGAGAGTTGGGGAGAGTGAGGGACACAAATCATGAGAGACTATTGAATACTGAAAATGAACTATGGACTGAAGGGGAAGGTGGAGCGAGGGAAGGGGTGATGGTCATGGTGGGGGGCACTTATGGGGAGAAGCACTGGGTGTTATATGGAATCCAATTTGAAAATAAACTATTTAAAAAAAGAAAAATAAAGAAAAATAAATAAATAAATCAGAGGCCAAATTTAAATGCCCAATAAATAATGTAAATAAATAAACAAACAAACATATTTTAAGTGTTTGAACATCTATTTAAATTTTAATCCTATTACCTCAATTATTAAAAAGAAAATAATATTCAGGTTATTTGTTGCCAACATGTAAAGTTTAGAGAAAATTTTGCACAGTAAGATACAAATGATCTGCCTTAGTATATTAAAACCTTTACACTGAATACTATCTATAAGAATGCAGCCATTTTTCAAGTACCCACTCTACATAGCTGTTTGGAAATACATGCCTTTATATGCACAGATTTGTACGTAATCTAACTTATTGCATTCTGAAAAGTTCTTTGTTTTCTCCGTGGGGAATTTTCTTAGTTTGTCTAGTTTGTTCCTATTACAAAAATGAGCTACTACCAGTCTCCTCATTTTATTATTGAAAAAATATTTAGAGGTTATTAAACATTCCAAACTTTAAATAGTTGGCAAACGCTAAAGTCAGGATACAAAACTAGTCTGTTTTACTTAGCAACTATGTTAGAAAAATTATTTATACAATTGTGCACTATGTACCTTGCCAACAACTTTCACATAATTATCCTGGCAAATACATTCTTTACTCTTCAATCATAGTAAATCTTAACTTTTTTTTTATAGTCGAAAGGAACATGAATAAGATAATTAATTTGCAAGTCTATATATAAATATCAGCAATCACTTAATTGTTATGTTCTATAATTTCTGCTTCCTTAGTGAGAACATTAATGTTTATTTGTTCCGCATTTATACTGCTGAATGAAGTCAATGCTTTTGTGAGTAACCTATCCATTTACCAAATTATTTTCTGGTTTATTGCTTTAAAAGTATTTAGACAAGCAATACATGGTTCCTAGGCACCTATTATATGCAATACATTGTAATGGTTATAGTGCATAATATAGAAAAGGAGATGAAATAACATTCATGAAAGAACTTACTGTCTGGAGAGATTAGATTTCTACAAAAATACGTTTGTGATATAAAGAGTGTGACAAGTGCCAAAATAAAGGCACAAAATTTCAATGAGTTTAGAAAGAAAAGATTAAATCCAACAAAATCACTACTAGGAATTTACCCAAGGGATACAGGAGTGCTGATGCATAGGGGCACATGTACCCCAATATTTCTAGCAGCACTTTCAACAATAGCCAAATTATGGAAAGGCCCTAAATATCTAACAACCGATGAATGGATAAAGATGATGTGGTTTATATATTCAATGGAGTACTACTTGGCAATGAGAAGGAATGAAATCATTCCATTTTTTATTTTTTTTAAATTTTTTTAATTTTATTTTTTAATATAACACAATTTATTTTTTTAACATATGCAATTATTTTCCGTCATTATCAATACAGTAGTTACAATGACACTCCAAACAGAAAAGCAAGGTAAAAAAATCAAAACCCCCACTTCTATTTCATGCAATTAGACTTATACAGAAATTAATAGGTTAAGTACCAACTAGTTAATCACCTAATTTCACAGCTATCTGAAGTGGCATTCGTTATTTAGCAGCTTATCTATGATACATTCAAGATACATGATACAATTTATTACTTGCCTATAAGCTAAAACACAGCCTGCTTAATA
>PISW01011222.1:24788-42757 GCA_004023785.1 Mungos mungo | reverse complement strand
CAGATGGCCTACAGACACATAAAACGATGCTCAACATCACTCATCATCAGGGAAACACAAATCAAAACCACACTGAGATACCACCTCACACCAGTCAGAGTGGCTAAAATGAACAAAGCAAGAGACTATAGATGTTGGAGAGGGTGTGGAGAGATGGGCACCCTCTTACACTGTTGGTGGCAATGTAAACTGGTACAGCTGCTCTGGAAAACAGTATGGAGTTTCCTCAGAAAACTATCGATAGAACTCCCTTATGACCCAGCAATAGCGTTGCTGGGGATTTACCCAAGAGAGACAGAAATGCTGATGCATAGGAGCACATATACCCCAATGTTCATAGCAGCAATGTCAACAATAGCCAAAACATGGAAGAAGCCCAAATGTCCATCACCTGACGAATGGATCAAGAAGATGTGGTATATATTCACAATGGAGTACTACATGGCAATGAGAGAAAATGACATATGGCCTTTTTCAGGAAAGTGGTTGGACCTTGAGGGTGTCATGCTGAGTGAAGTAAGCCAGGCAGAGAAGGACAGAAACCATATGTTTGCACTCATAAGTCTAACAGGAAAACAGGAGAAACCTAATGGAGAACTAGGGGGAGCGGAGGAGGGAGAGAGAGTTGGGGAGAGAGAGGGATGCAAGACTTGAGAGACTATTGAATGCTGAAAATGAACTGAGAGTTGAAGGGGAAGGGGGAGGGGGGAAAAGAGGTGGTGGTGATGGTGGAGGGCACTTAAGGGGAAGAGCACTGGGTGTTATATGGAAAACAATTTGACAATAAAATATTATGGGGGGAAAAATAAAAGACATACCTTTACAAAAAAAGAAAAGAAATTGTGCAATAATAGCATTTGTTGTTGAAAGTCTTTAAGTCTGGAAGTAACTTGTCATGCAGCAATATATAACTAATACATCTCAGTATATCACTCTGACTCCCTTCCCTTAAACATCTTTTCTTTTTCTTTTTAATATTTATTTCTTTTAAGATTAGAGAGAGCAAGTGGAAGAGGGACAGAGAAAGAGAGCCAGAGGGAGAGAATCTCAAGCAGGATCCATGCTGTCAGCACAGAGCCTGAAGTGGGGCTCAAACTCACAAACCATGAGATCATGGCCTAACTGAAATCAAGAGTCAGACACTCAACCAACTGAACTAGCCAGGCACCCATTTACACATCTATTTCTACAACATAGGCCAGGAATAAAATCAACAGGATATGGGCCTTCATTCATTCATTCAATCTAATTTGTCTTGCCAAATCTTCACTATATCTATAGCAATGAACAAGTCTCAGCCCTTATGGTGATTGGGGTCAGCTTATTCCATTTTCTATAAAACTTAACAGGCAAGTCTGCTGATGAAAAAGAAATGAATGAATAAAGGAGTGACAGAACCTAATATTTGATCATCAATTGTGTGCTAAGTGATGTTTTAGGCATTTTCATATATATCATTCAATTAATACAACTCTTAGAGATTTATAAGGAACTATCATCACTCCTTCTTTGTGTGTAAGGAAACGAGTTCTCATAAAGTTGTAGTTGTTTTACAAATTTCCAGAGCTAATAAATGATGGACCTATAAGCCAAATCAGGCCCATTTTACCCATTTCTACATTGCTTATTAGTGGAGGTGCTACTAAATAAAAATCCTACATTTTTGTTGATAATGTGGATGCTAACTGGGATTTTCTGAATATGTACTATATAACAGACATAGAGTTAGAAATTATGCATAAATTATTTCACAAATGGATTATTTTTGTAAAACTAGCATGGCAAGACAGAGATAAGAGAAATCACAGAGTACAAAGAACTAATTATAGCAAAAAGTGACTGTGCCAAGTGAGCAAGTGTTTTCAAATTCCATCCATTCGTGTATACTATCATATGTGTTATAAACTTAGGTATTCATTAACATAAAAATAACCTGAAGAAGGACCTACATGACACTGAGCCAGAAGCATCAAGAGGAATTTATTAAGTAAAACTGGAAGTAGCAACAATCTTTATATAATTCTGAAAAATCTCTCTCTGAGATTGTGGAAAGGAAGTGAGTTTGATGAGAATTATATTTTTCTTCCAAAACTTGCTTTCATTATAATGTTTCCATCGTGCCCATGTGCCCATATGCATGATTTTGATTGTTTCCTTGTAATTTTCTGCATTTTCCAAAATAAACTATTACATTGATAATCATAAAACTAAAAGAAGAAAATTAAAATGGAATCAAGTGGTTTCATATATTACTTGATGTTTTCCATCATCAAAATTTCTACTGAAAATGTGCCTGCAAAAGCTAAGTCGTATGACAGGTCATTCCACACTGTCTTCTGAGTTACTACAGTTCATTGATTCTAGGACAAGTACGTTTCTACATTTTAACAGCTCCCAGTTTGCAGTGCATATTACAATCAATGCCATGGTGTAGGTAAATTGGCAGCATTCCTTGTCCTTCTCAGAGGTGCACAAAGTAATTGTAGGTCTTACAACCATTGGCCTGTTACAACTGATAACATATGAGAAACTTGTACCACACTTACCTTCTGCAGGGAAATTTCTTGCATGTATAAACTCTGCCAACTATTTACTGCCTCTTCTGGCTGGAGGAGAGCTGGCCTATGAAAATATCAGACCAAAGCTAGGCCCAAGAATAAACAGATTTAAAATTTGCATGGCCTTGCTCACAATAATGATCTTAGAAAATCATAATATCATTCCCATTAAGTTAAAAGCAGTTGTGAGAAGCTAAAATTTATATGTTAATCACCACTGTGTGTCTACCCTTTGCGTAAGACCGGAGTCCTGATTTGCGGTGTTCATAGCGGCTAGCTGAGGAGTATTTAGAATGTCACTCTTTGTGTGGTGCTGGACATTGTTGCTTATTTTATCCATTTTCTCCCACTCGTATGCCCTTCCTCCCTGAAAGTCGCTTCTGATCATCTCTTTTTCTACAGTGATGGTGTTCACATTTACAGCTGCAGATTCTGTGTTTCACCATCTAAACATAAGTTTCAGACTTGAGGGGCCACTGTAAATAAGGCAACAGTTTGCTGTGGTCCTCAGACCTCTGTGTGGCCTAGAGGCAGCCCCCTACCACCTACCTGACAACCTTTCCACTGACTTTGTCAGTACTGATTTTCTGTACTGATACAGCTTCCCACCTGATGCAGCTGCAGCTGTGTATTCATTTCCTGTGGCTGCTATAACAAATTACCCCAAACTCAGTGGCTTAATTCCACACAGTATATTCTCTCATAATTCTAACAACCAGAAGTGCAAAATCAAGGTCTGAGGGAGAATCTCCCTTTCTCTTCTGACTTCTGGTGGCTGTGGGCATCCCTTCCATTTCAAGTTTGTCTGCACATCATTTCTCCTGTGTTTGTGTATCAACTCCTTCTGTCTTCCTTTTATAAAGACACTAAGGATGGCCCAATGTGATAACTCAGGATAATCTACTCATGTAAATACTTTTAATTTAATTACATCTGCAAAGATTCTTTTTTTTATATAAGGTAATTTTCACAGCTTCCAGGAATTAGAACATGGACACATTTTTATTTTTATTTTTATTAATTAATTAATTAATTTATTTATTTATTTATTTTTAGAAACCACTCAGACGGCATCCGTTCCCTCTTCCTTCCCTAGAAAGAAGAGAAGAACGATCATCAATCTGCTTGAAACAACGCCCAAGTCAGCTTCTCTCTCAGGAAGGGACACTGTACCTCCTCCTCGTGGTTTCGGGTACTCTACACGTTCAGAGAAACTTCTCTAGTAACGAACTATAGAAATGATCCCTGAATGTATAGTCTTAACATGGACACATTTTTAGGAGCATGCTTAGCCCTCTCTTCTTTTTAAGCTAAACCCTGGTTGTTGGCATCTACATTAGTTTCCTAGGGTTGCTGTAACAAAGTCCCACAACCTGGGTGCCTTAAAATCAGAGACATTTATTCTCTCATAGTTTTGAAGTCTGGAGGTCTGAAAGCAAGGTATCAGAGAGGCCATACTTTGTCCAAAGGTTTCCTGGGCTCATGTAGCTTCTGGCAGTTGCCGACAAACCTCAGTACTTCTTGGCTTGTGACTTAAAGCCAAGGAGCAAGTCTCTGCCTGTCTTTCATGGCTATCTTCCATCTGAGTGTTTATGTGCCAAATTTCCTCTTCTTAAATGGACACTATTCATTGGACTAGGGCCCACCTCAATCTAGTCTGACCTCATTTTAACTTAATTACATCTGCAAACACCCTATTTCCAAAGAAGGTCACATTCACAAGTTTGGGTGGAGGTGAATTCTGGGAAGATACTTTTTAACACAGTACAGAGTTACAAAATGTACATGGCCTTGGGAATTGGGGCAAACATATGCAATGGCAAACATGTACGCAGTGAAATCTGTGCTCAATAAGAAAGGAATGGCCTTGATCTTTTCAGATATTATGAACCATGGTCGCACTTTATTTCACATTTTTTTTTTTAAAAAATGTAATGTTTATTTTGAGAGAGAAAGAGAAAGAAAGCATAAGCAGGTTAGGGGCATAGATAGAAGGAGAGAGAATCACAAGCAGGCTTTGTGCAGTTGAAGCAGAGCCCAATGCAGGACTCAAACTCATGAACCATGAGATCATGACCAGAGCCAAAATCAAGAGTCAGATGCTTAACCAACTGAGCCACCCAGGAACTCCTCACATCTTTTAATTCCTGTGAGATTCTGAGTCCTTCAGACCAGATGGATTCAAATGCTGGCTCTGCCACTTACTGGTTGGGTGAGCTTGGTCAAAATATTAATCTGGTCCTGCCTCTGCTACTTCATTTATAAAATGGGTATACCAACAGTTCCTGCTTCAGGAACTGTTGTTGTGAGGAGTACATGAATGTGTATAGTAAGCATTGCTATCAAATAGTAACAATCTGTGAAAATTAATAAAGGAAAACCTCACTAACATGTACTAAAGATCTTATAAGGGGAAGTTGGAAGGGAGAGCCATACATTTGATGTCAATTGCAGGAAGAACTGTCAATTACAGAGCCCTAACAGAAGACTCTCAACAAGAAAGAATCACTAATTACTAGCCCCAACAGGGAATGATGCACACTCTATCTCCTGCAAGAAATGAACCAATCTTACAACTCAGCCCATGATAAACTGTCATTGCCCTGAACTCTTGGTTCTCTCCAGTGGACTTTTGTTCAAAACAACTCCCCAAACTTCCTCCTTCACTATAAAATAATGCCCTTCTTTTGCTTGTTCGACTTGCTTATGATTTTGCTATAGCTTGCGTGGCCATGATTGCAATTTTCAGCTATTCTTAAATAAATCCATTTTTGCTGGCAAAATAACTGGCAGTTTTATTTGTAAAGCTAATGTATCCAATAAATGTGAAAAGCTTTCATTGTTGCTATTCTCCCATTGCTTTAAAACTATCTAATTTGGTCTCTCTTGTAGCAAAAGAAACACCAAGTAGATTTGTGATGGAGATTGCCAACCATTTAGTCACTTATGAAGCACAAAATTCAAAGTTTTGAATTATAACATATGCTCCCTCTGTTACTATAGATTTAGTTTAGATGTCTAAGCTGAAAGCATGTGTGTGTGTTAATACGCATGTCTCTGGATCTGTTTATTTTAGGTGAAGTCTCGGTAAGGGATCTAGGGGCTCTGGAAGTTACAGGAAGGCATATGGGCCAGTGAAGATAGCTCAGTGATGAAAAGAGTTTGGGAAATCGGAGCATAGAGCTTAAAGATCACATGCTGCCAAGTAGCACATCAATATCTAATAGCTATATAATGGCATTTTTGAAAAAGAAAACATCTTTGCCTCCTTCGTGGAGACATCTGTGAGACTATGTGACCATGTAAGAACCAATGGCAGTCTACCTCAAAACCTCCCCTTCTGGCATACTGGTTATGGTAAATAAAAGTTCCCTAAAGAAGAGCAAGCACAAGGACACCTAGATGCTCCTCTGTCCCCCTGAAACCAGGAAACAAATCTGTTGGGTGACAAATAGTCTCCCTGTGCTAAGAGGTATAAAGAGATCCTTATCACCAGAGATAGAGAGTTAAAAGCTTAGAAACAAACCTTGTTATTTTTTTTTTCTGAGCTGCTACCTCAGCCTAAATTCCACCTAGAATTCCATACTAATTAAGGCATCTGTATCCTTTATCCTGTCAATTTTTCACAGGTATATTGTCTCTTTGTCTGAAATGTATGAAAACCACCTGCCTTAATCATTTCTTTAGGTCTCCATTTCAATATTGGGTCTCGTTGTGCACATAATAAGACTGACCCCACCCCATCCCCGTCTCATGTCAATTTAATTCTTAGTTGAGCTGAAGACCTTGAAGGTAGAGGAAAAATTGTCCCTTCCCTACAATCTTAGACTATTACACTGGTTTCAACCACATCTTGGTTTAAAAAAATAAAATTAATAAAATTAAATTTAAAAATTAAAAGTCAAACACGTGATGAATTTCATCTCTATCAACCAGGAGAGTTAAAGAGGCACATTTGCTTAAGATTTTCTTCAATTGTTTGGCAAAACCAGAAGGATTTCCTGGGGGTGAAGTTCTTCCCCTCCCTTTCTCTGTGGCAGCCAGAAGTGGAGATGTCCTTCCCCACACCCACTATTCAAGTGAGGAAAATGGAGTTGTGTAAAGCACTTACATGGCTCCCCAGAAGCTTGGGGAGGCTGTAGAGCCACTTTTGTTTCCCAGAAAGAAAATAAAAAGTACCTTTTGAGAGCTGAAAGATTCTTAGATTGCAAGGTATTTGTTTGGCTGAAGTAAGGAACATTCGCCGAGAAAAACAGCTTTCTCTATCCCCTAAAAGTCTTCGTGCTTCTCAAGTTGACCTTTAGACATGCTGAAGGGGCAGCATACCAATATTTTAAGAACTTCAGAATGTTTTCAACATTCCCTCCCACCTCTGAAAAATAACTCTGCCAAGCCCTTTCAAAACACAAAGTTGTTTTTGTACCAAATAAGATTTAAGTTCTTTGGGTTCAAAATGTAAAGTTTGACAAACAAAAGTCTTGTAGAGAATACTCTTAAATCTTTGTCCCTCACTCCCTGTGGAAATGTGAGACTCCAGAGTCAGGACATTACCAGCCTCGCTGGCAGAGAGGAGAATTGTGAGGCTGGGATGTCATCAAAAAGGTCTTTAGTCTGCACCCCCAAACAGCTCCTCTGGATTTTCTAAGTTTAGTAACTCTGAGAGTCACATCGGTGTAAAAGGAACAGACCACTAAATTGAGACCACAACTTACTCATTCCAGAAAAGCAAGACACTCATGATTAAAAGAACTTGAACCCTCTCCAGGGGTAATACTCTTGGGCACCAAACAACTCCGGAGAAATCTGGGAACCTCCCTTCCACTTAGGGACTAATGGTTAATGTTTTTATAACCTATGTGTAGCTAAATATCCTCTCTGTCTCTGTCTCTCTGTCTCTCTGTCTCTGTCTCTGTCTCTGTCTCTCTCTCTCTCTCTCTCTCTCTCTCTCTCTCTCTCTCACACACACACACACACACACACACAATCTATTTTCCTTGTTCTTTGTTCTACTGTGGAAATTCCTGGGCTATGTTTTTTCTCTAATGACCTATCTCCCACTGCTCCCCTCCCCTCCAAACATTCCACAAGACCTTATAGAATAACTGGTCCAGGATGAACACACTCTCATAACACATCAAATTCCTCATCAGATGCTCCTTTTAATTTCTAATCAGCAGGCAACCTCTTCTCTCAAGAAGATATCACATTTCATTCTAGCTTCCCAAGTAAAAAAGGTTTTCTTGAGGTGCTTGGGTGACTCAGTCATTTAATTGCCTGACTTCAGCTCAGGTCAGAATCTCTGAGCTGTCAGCACTGAGCCTGGAACCTGCTTCGGATTCTATGTCTCCTTATCTCTCTGCCCCTCCCCTGCTTATATTCTCTCTCTCTCTCTCTCTCTCTCTCTCTCTCTCTCTCTCTCTCTCTCTCTCTCAAAAATAAACAGTAATATTTTTTAAAAAAGATTTTCTCTTTTTTCTCGTATTTTCTAAGACAGGGTTTTCCATTGGATTTCTTCATGTATCAAGTCTTCATTGCCTAATAAAACTAAATACATAAAGAAACACTTTACAGTTCCATCTTAGGGGGGAAGCAGGCACTCCTTTGATACCTACAATCAAATGTCACTGTGTATCTCTTTTCATTTAGAGCTTCTCATGATTTCCCATTCACTGAAGACTGGGGCCCAAGATCAAGTTTTGGGTTTTGTTTTTTTTTTGATATCCCAAGTGCTGTTATTAATGGAGAGATGTCTGTGCAGACAAGAAAATTTCACACAACACAATGAACAGCTGGGTCCTTGATTCTTCATCTTCGTAGGCCTTGTAAACTCAAGTTTAACTACAACTTTTCTCCTCCCTCCTGTCCCCCAACAACTGGATTGAGAAGACACAGTGCATATTGGAAAGTGGGAAGGGCTGAAAGTCTCCTTCTCTGGGAACTCAGAAGTGGAGAATGACCATGACTAGGATCTTTCTGTATTCAACATAGATTGTGTACTCTTGTGAAAACTAACTCCCAGTGTTCATCTGTGAGATTCTAGAATTCCTGAGGGAAGCATGCAAAATAAGATATAGTCTACAGATAACCAGTAACTATATATTTCTTTTAATTCCAAATTTGTTAGAAGAGGAGGAAAAGGCAATAAACTGGTGGAGGAGCAGGGGTGGAGCCCCTCAGTAAAATTTACTACCTGAGCACCTAAGGTTCAGAGCTAACAGAAGTGAGGGGGAAATCCCAGTGGTACAATCTTATCCAGATGCATTTTATGATTTTTTAAAATTACTTAAGCTTCAGCCCCCTTCTGTAAAACAGAGAGAGTGGAACCTGCCCCAGAAAGTTATGAATGAATGAGATGTTGTATGTAAAACATGTGACATAGTGTCTAGAACACAGAATGTCCTCCAGAATGGAATGTTTGATGGTGATGATGATGATGATGGTTTTCAGACCTTGGACATCTTGTGAGGTCTGTAACTTACTTGGATTCCAACTTTGCCTTTGTCACCAATTCCTTGATTCAGTTATCTTCTTCAAGTTTCATATGCATCCTGTTTAAAATGGGAATAATAATGCCTCTGCATAGAGTTCTATGTGGATTGAACACGCAATGCAGTGGAGTGCATGGCTCAGTAGAAGTTCAGTTGATATCTCTACCTTCCTTCTTGAGCTCTGTGCCATCCCACCGTATACACGTTGCTCATATTTCAGATGGATGGTTAATGTGGAGTCATTGGTATTGAGCCAAAATACATAAGTAAATACCTTCCATTGATGCAAGGGGAATAGCACTACGTGAAAAACAATGCTGGTGTTTATTTACATTCTTATTTTCTCTGATTGTTACACAATATTGTCTACCACTCTGCACTTTTAAAGTCTTTAATAAAGTGACTGTGGGATTACTTTGTTTTTACATCAAGATTCACAATACTAGATACTTGTGGGCTTCTAATAATTAAGTGTATCTTGATGGATCAAATATTAAATGTAGATGTGTAACTTTTATGCAATAAATGTGGTCCTGGAAAATTGTATGTGATTTTTGATGTCAAATCAAACCATATTTTATATGTACATCAGTAATAAATATTATCAAATTGTTCTAGAATGCAAGAAATCATCCATTAACCTATGTTTCCTCTAATTTGGGGTTTTACATTTGAGTTTTCCTTAAGATGAAGTTTGTTATATTGCATGTTATTATTTTATAGTTGATGTAAGATATCTTTTAGGTAAGAATTGGAAATAGCTTTTCCTCAAAGAGAAGTTCCCTCCTAAAGCTAAGAAGTCAGCACAAAATTCTGCCTTAGCCTCCATTGACTCAGGATTTGTATGCCTATAAACATTTGCTGATCTATTGTATCTTTGTAATTATTAATGTTATGCAGATATGCAAATATCAACCCATGCTGTTTGTTTTATTCAAGTAGTCAAAATAAGTATAATAGGAAAACTGCAATATTTAAATTTTGTTCATTTTATTGAACAGAGCTCATTTTACATTTTCATCATCAAGTATAAAAAAGGTAAAAATGAGAGCAGGCTTGGGACTTGATTAATTTCATTTTATGGATCAAATTAAGAATTAATCCATTTCTCTCTTGATAAATATGCAGAGAAGATTATGATATGACACTTGATTTTCTCATGTCTTAAAATCCACCTATTTTCTTATTATTTTAAAAAAGGTGCTAAAAGGGCTTAGATTTTCAATCAATCTTCATTCCTATAGTTAAATTCCTTGACCAAAAAAATGTCTAAAATCTGGGCTTCTTACTTATTAAATGTTCATCCCTACACTATCGGCTACTTGATATTAGTTGTCTGTGCCCCTTTCAGGTACTCATATAACTGTAATGCTGTTGAGTGTTTGAATCTAAAACTACATAGTCATCAATCAGTAGTCGCTGCTCACCTGTGACAGCAACTCCTTTAAAGCCACTCACTCTGGCAAAACTACACAATAGAAGATGTTCATTGTCCTCCTATTCAGCCTTCTCTGAGTTTTCTTGGCTAACTTTTTATAATATCTTTTATATTAAGGAAGTTGCTGAGAACTGAAGACTGGTGGATTCTGTAGTCAGGTACTACTACAAGTTGTGTTGGTTGTGTGCAATGTACTTTTCTGGCTCAAAGCACTTCCTGGCAGGAGTTTCTCTTCCCCTCTACCCTTGACAAGAATTATTTAAGCTTCTGTATTGTGTCAAACAGTAGGCACACAGAGATTAATAAGACAAGATTCCAGTTTTCATGTTTGGTCATGCAGAAGTCAGAGTATACTCTGATAAGTTCTAAAGCTATTATTTGTCCAAAATACTAAGGTGCAAAAGAAAAACAATCCAAAAAAACTGTTACTTGAAAGTACTGTTTGGCTTGGATTTTAAAGGGTGTATAAGGGTTTGTCAAATGAAAGTTCGAAGAAAATGTATTGAAATATGTATGTCATTAAAAAAAACATCTAGAAAGACAGATTTATCAAGTAGAAACTGAAGCCACCTAAGAATCAGGGTTTGGAATCAGTTTGAGTAGGATGTAAATACTATTGAATCTCATGTTTATTTGAGTTTGTAGCATGTCTGCACATCAAAGGATTGAAAGGTGAGATTGTCTTTCTTGTGAACATAAATTATGTATAAATCATAGATTCCCTGGGTTCGTGAACATTAACATTTTCCACAAAATTGGTAACAATCACAAGGACCAGGTTGTTTATGTTCAAAGAATGACTGGCCAAGGGTTTTGTTAGAATTTTTTTCATGCATTTAGCCATTGATAATTGTTGAATAGCCACTCCCAAGACACCACTGAAATAGTCTACATTCAAGATAGAAAAGTTATAGTGGAGAGACACCTGGCTGACTTAGTCAGTGGAGCAGGTGACTCTGGTTCTTGGGGTTATGAGCTCGAGCCCCATTTTAGGTACAGAGATTACTTTAAAAATAAAATATTAACAAAAAGAAAAGTTATAGTGAAAGACAAAGGAATGTTCTTCAACTGTTTTGTTTATTTCAAGTTGGTAAGGATCACCAATAAGTTGCAAAACTAAATATCTAGAAGCAATTCTATGTGCTTTAAGAATGAGGCATGGTGTACTTTCAACTAAAAGACAAGTTTGAGAATAAAATAATTATGATAATGATAATAATAACAATAATTAACATTTATGGAACCCTTCCTATGTACGAGGGCTATGTTAAGTGCTTTATGTGGGTAATTCATCAATCTATATGAAAAATACTATTGTTATGATGTCTCCATTTGCCAGTAAAAAAATAAAACCAACAGGTAGGCCAAAATTCAACCCAAGCACACTGACTCCACAATTCAAGCTATCAACCTAACTCAGAGGTCTACATGTGAGTTATATTCTAGAAATTTTAATACATAATACATTTACTATGAATTAACAATATAACACAGCCACCAAAAAGAGCTAATGTAACCATAAATCATATTAATACTAGTAATAAATGCTGGGCTGGAAGATTGGGTTAATCTTGCTGGGGTTACTTTCAGTCTTCTCTGTGTGAGTAGGACTAAACTTGAAGTATCCAAGTTCTTAAGGTCTCATTTTACAAAATGGAGTCTATAAAGGATGCTTAGTGTCTTAAACAAGGCTCCTGAGATGACACTGCCAGTGATAAGTAGAATACACATCACCATGTCCACCACTACACCCAGATACCAGTCTGACACTGAGTCAATTGTCAATGGGCCCTAGTGAATGCCATTTGCATTATTTAGGATCTTCAGGACACCTAAAGTGATGATTCTTCATGCATCTGTATTTCCTAGTCACTGCTAGAAGTAGATGCTGTGTTCAGTCATTGCTGTTTTGTATTCTTGTGTCTATCCTGCTTTTCATCTCCTCTTCCTTGTCCTATCCTCCCACAGTGAGGATCTCCACCCAACTACCCCACCAGAAATATTTCTAGTGCTCCAAAACATCTATTCTGTACTAGCCAAACACCAAATTAGATACCTTTCTCCATTGCTTGACCTAAATGAATATGTACTTTTGTTTTAAGTAATATCTGTGCCCAACATTGGGCTCAAACTAATGATCCTGAGGTCTAGAGTCTCATGTTCTAAAGACTGAGCCAACCGTATCCTTACCCAAATGAATTTCTATTTGAGACTTTAGGTAGGGTCCCAAGGAGAAGAAAAACCATTTTCTGATCATCTGGAATATGTGTCTCTAAAGTTGTCCATCTACTTTTAACCACTTTTCTCTTTTTTCCAGGATTGAAAGTACAAATTTTTGAAAAAAATTTTAAAAAATTTTACAACTGTTAACTCCCTATTGATATTGTGCCTCCTATTAATATTGCTGGGTGGCAGAGAAATCATTTTTATTTTCCTCAGTATTTACTCTTCAACAATGGGACGTTGGAGATAAAGGAATTGGGAGGAAGTCAGAAGGCACATGACAGAGGCTGAATATGAAATAAGTTACACTTTTTACTGGGACTGTGGACTGTATGGGGCCCTAGAGTAGATCTTCAGCCAAGCAACATCTAGAACCTGATAGTTTGGAATCCTTGATGTAAATGCTAGGAAAAACGAAAAAGAAACATTTTTATTTAAAGCTAGATGTTTGCTAAAATTATTATAAGGACATCTTTAAGCTGAAAAGAAAGGGTGTTAACTAGGAATGAGAACACATATGAAAGAATAAATCTCAGTGGAAAAGTAAACACATAGTAAAGGCAGTCCATTATTTACTTATAAAGCTAGTATAAAGGTTAAAAGACAAAAGCAATAAAAATAACTATGTTTATAATAATTTGATAGGGTAAAAAATAATATCAAAAATAGAAAATGTAAGGAGGAGAAGAGTAAAATTGTTGCACTTTAGAATGGGATCAAACTGGAGTTGGTATCAACTCAAATAAATTGTTATAGACATGTTGTTAATGTTAAGCCTTATAGTAACCACAAAGCAAAAGGCTATAATAAATACATAATGAATACACAAAACATAAACAGAAAGGATTATAAGCATACCATTAAAGAAAGCTATCCAACTACAGAGGAAGAGTGAAGAGAAGAAAGAAACAGAAAGGAATTACAAAAACCACTAGAAAATTATAAATAAAATCACAAATAAGCAACTATCAATAACTACTTTCAATGTAAATGGACTAAATTCTCTAACCAAAAGACACAGAATAGTTGAACATATTAAAAACAACAACTCCTCTATATGTTGTCCTTAAAAGACACACTTTAGATTTAAGAACACTCACAGACTGAAAGGGGAAAGGTATTCCATGCAAATAAAAATGAAAGAAAGCTGGAGTAGCTAAACTTCTATAAGACAAAATAGATGTTAAACCAAAGTATGTGATAAGAGACAAAGAAGAACATTGAATAATTATAAAGTGATCAACTTAATAAAAAGATATAACATTTGTAGATATTTATGCACCCAACATACAAACACATAAGTATATAAAGCAAATATAACAGATATAAAGGGAGAAATAAACAGCAATACAATACTATTAATGGCTCTAACATACCACTAACATCAATAAGTAGATCATCCAGACAGAAAATCAATAAGGAAACATAGGCCCTGTAAAACACTTTATACAAGAACGATCTAACAAATATATACAGAATATTTTATCCACAAGCAGCAGAATGTATACTTTTCTAGAGTGTGCATGGAACATTTTTCAAGATAGATTATATGTGAGTCCACAAAACAAGTCTCAATAAATTTCAGAGGGTTGAAACCATACCAAGTATCTTTTCTGACCACCATGGTATAAAGCTAGAAATTAACTACATGACAAAAACTGGAAGATTCACAAATATATAGGGATTAAATAACATGCTACTGAATAACCAGAGTAATGAAGAAATCAAAAAAGAAAAAATATAACTTAAAATCAAAGGAAAATGAAAATCTTGAACAACCTGACTTTATAAATGAAAGAGCTTGAAAATGAAGAACAATTGAAACCCAAAGTTAGTAGAAGGAAGGAAATAACAAAAATTAGGGCAGAAATAACTTAAACAGAGGCTAAAAAGACAACTGAGAGATCAGTGAAACTAAGAGCTGGCTCTCTAAAGAAACAAACTGACAAGATCTTAGCTAGACTCACCAAGAAAAAATAAAATGAAATAAATAGGTAGCCAAAATCAGAAGTAAAAGTGACGTCACAACTGATAACAGGGAAATGCAAAGGATCACAAAAGACTACTATGAACAATTATATGTGTATGAATTGGAAAACATGGAAGAAGCAGATAAATTTCTTGAAATATGTAACCTTCCAAAACTGAATCATAATGAAAAAGAAAAATTGAAAAGATTGATTACTAACAAGGAGATGAATCAGTAATCAAAACCCTCCAAACAAACAAAAGTCCAGGACCAGAACACTTCACTAGGGAACTCTACAAAACATTTACAGAACAATTAATACCAACCTTTCTCAAACTCTTCCAAAAAATAATGGTGGGGTGGGGAGGGGTCTTCCAAACACATTTTAGAAGGCCAACATGACTCTGACACCAAAACCAGACTAGGATTCCACAAGGAAAGAAAATTGAAGATTAATATCCCTGATGAACATAGATGCAAAAATTCTCAACATAATATTAGCAAACCAAGTTCAGTAATACATTAGAAGGATCATACACCATGATAAAGTGAGATTTATTCCAGGAATACAAACATGGTTCAACATTTGCAAATTAATCATTGTGATACACTACACTGACAAAATGAAGGATAAAACAATCATATGATGATTTTAGTAGATGTAAGGAACCTATTTACAGAACTTCAACTCTATGATAAAAATTCTCAACAAAGTGGGTATAGAGGGAGCACTCCTCAATGTAATAAAAGCCAGAGACAACATGTCCACAGCTAACATTATACTGGACATTTTTCCTCCAATATCAGGACCAAGACAAAGATGCCCACTCTTGCTGCTTTTATTCAACAAAGTAATAGAAGTCCAAGCCAGAACAGCTAGATGAAACAAAAAGAAAGACAAGGAAAGGAAAGACAGAAAGGAAAGGAAAGGAAAGGAAAGGAAAGGAAAGGAAAGGAAAGGAAAGGAAAGGAAAGGAAAGGAAAGGAAAGGAAAGGAATGGAAAAGGAAGGGAGGGGAAGGGAAGGGAAGAAAAAAAGAAAAAGAAAAGAAAAGTCTTCCAAATTGGAAGGTAAGGGTTAAACTGACATTATTTGTAGATAATGTGATAATATGTAGATAATATGCCTTGATATACAGAAAACCCTAAAACTTCATCAAAAAACCATTAGAACTAATAAACAAATTCAGAAAATTTTGGGATACAAAATCAATACACAAATAACCATTGTATTTCTTTTACACTAATAATGAATTCCCAGGGACAGAACAGAATAACACATTCCCATTTACAGTTGAACCAAAAAGAATGAAATACCTAGGATCAATTGAACCAAAGAGGTGAAAGATCTGTACTCTTAAAAACAACAAGATATTAATGAAAGAAATTGAAAAAGACACAAGAAATTTTTTAAAAGTCTATGTTTATGGAGTGAAAGAACTAATAATTTTTAAATGTCCATGTACCCAAAGCATTCTGAAAACTCAGTGCACTCCATGTCAAAACTCCAACGGCATTTTCCACAGAAATGGAGCAATCTTAAAATTTGTGTGGAACCACAAAAGACCCTGAATAGCCAAAGTAATCTTGAGAAAGAAAAATAAAACTGAAGGCATCACACTCCCTGATAGTAATCCTAAACTACGAAACTGTAATAATTATGATATCAACATAAAGACAGATAGACTTCAATGGAGCAAAATAGAGAACCCAGAAATAAACCTATACATATTTGGTCAATCATTTTATGACAAAAGAACCAAGAATATACAATGGGGAAAGAACAGTCTCTTCAATAAATAGTGCTGGGAATACTGGACAGCTACATGCAAAAGAATAAAACAGGACCACTACCTTATACTATAGACAGAAACTAATGCAAAAAAAATTTTTTTAATGTTTTTATTTATTTTTGATACAGAGAGAGACAGAACATGAGAGGGGGAGGGGCAGAGAGAGAAGGAGACACAGAACTAGAAGCAGGCTCCAGGCTCTGAGCTAGCTGTCAGCACAGAGCCTGACGCGGGGCTCGAACCCACGAATGTGAGATCTGACCTGAGCCGAAGCCGGAGGCTCAACCGACTGAGCCACCCAGGCGCCCCCTAACTCAAAAATTTAAAAACTTGAATGTGAGACCAGAAACCATAAAATTTCTAGAAGAAAGCATAGGTAGTCAACTCCTTGATATAAGTCTTGGTGATAAGTGTTTGAATCTGACACCAAAAGTAAAAGCAACAAAGTAAAAAATTAATAAGTAGGATTATATCAAACTAAAAAGTTGTAACCCAGCAATAGAATATCAACACAATGAAAAGTCAGCTCACTAAATGGGAGAAAATATTTGAAAAACCAATAAGGATCTAAAGAACTCATACAACTCAATAGAAAAAATGAGCAGAAGAGCTGAATAAACATTTTTTCAAAGAACATGTACAGATGGCCAACAGGTACGTAGAAAGATGGTCAATATCATTAATCATAAGGGAAATGCAAATCAAAACCACAAAGAGATATCACCTCACAGCTGTCAGAATGGCTAATATCAAAAAGACAAGAAATAACAAGTGTTGGCAAATGTGTAGAGAAAAGAAAATAGTAATGCACTGTTGGTAAGAATGTAATTGGTGCAGCCACTGTGAAAACAGTATGGAGATTCCTCAAAAAATTAAAAATAGAATATTTTTATTCTCATGTTCATTGTAGCATTATTCACAATAACCAAGACATAGAGATAACCTAAATATCCAGTAATGAATGCATGAAGAAATTTTGGTACACACACACACAAATATTACTTAGCCATGAAAAATTAAAATCTTGCATTTACAACATGGATGGATATTGAAAGCATTATGCTATGTGAAATGATATCTTCCTCATCTTACAACAAGATTATCTCCAAATACTTACTAATAGTTGAAAATATCATACATTGAAAATATGTGGCATATCCCTAAACTGTCAAACATCATAGCTTAGCCCAGCCTTAAAGGTGCTCAGAACACTTACATTAAACTACAGTTGAGCAAAACCATCTAACAGAAAGCCTATCTGATAATCAAGTGTTAAATATCTCATGTAGTTTACTGAAAACTGTACTCAAAGTGAAAGACAGAATGGCTGTACATATACAGAACTGTTGTTAAGTGAATCGGTTGTGTACCTTCATGACTGACTTGCTGATAGGGAGCTGTGTCTCGCTGCCACTGTCCAGCATCAGGAGAGTATCCTAATGTATATCACTATAACAGGAAAAGAGCAAAACTCAAACTTGAAGTATGGTTTCCACTGAAT
>PISW01011222.1:14136-24688 GCA_004023785.1 Mungos mungo | reverse complement strand
ATTATACAGATTTTAAAAAGTGTAAGTCTCCACAATTCCATCACCAACACTATTGCCTTCCCAGAGATTAGTATTGTTTAAAATTTATTGTGTATTCTTCTAGATCTTTTTTCATATGCATTCATACATCTCTATATGTATATCTACAATATATAGAGTTGTTTAAAAATGTATCATTCATGGGGCACCTGGGTGGCTCAGTTGGTTAAGCATCTGACTTTGGCTCAGATCATGATCTCATGGTTTGTAGGTGTGAGCCCCACATTGGGCTCTGTGCTAACAGCTCAGAGCCTGGAGCTTGCTTCAGATTCTGTGTCTCCATCTCTGCCCCTCCCCAACTTGTGCTCTGCCTCTCTTTATCTCTCAAATATGAATAAAAACATCAAAACAATTTTAAATGTATCATTCTGCAACCCAGAAAAAAATCTATGACCAAAAAATAAGTATTTTAAAGAGATACCTTCTTGTTAAAACATCACCAGAAAAGAGCTGCTATAAACTTTCAGATATTCAAAAGTATTTTGAAGATGGGTCTTCTTTTTTTAATAAAAGAAACATGAATTTACTTTTTAATAAAATATAAAATTATAGGAGAATTTTCTAGTTCTAATCTGTCATAGAAAAAGCTTGGAAACTGTCACTTCCATCCCCACAAGAGAACAAGCTGTACAAAATGAAAATTAACAACTGGTTGTAGAGCTGTCAGAAAATTGAGGTCACAGGCCAATCTGTTCTCCCCAAAATTGGAGAGACAGAGAGGCAGGTACAGAGAATCATGACTCACTTTCCTAGGCTCTGGTACTTGGCTAGGGATGGGACTCTTCAACTGTAATTGTTGAGTTCCTAGAGGTTTGGTTTAACTCAAGTTACAAACTGCAGGAGAGATTCCTAAACTTTTGAGAGATTTATCTCCAGGAGCCTTATTAAGTTCTCACAATGAAAACAAGACATACTTCCAGCAAAAAGAGTGTAAATACAGTTATTTTAAAGTATACTCAGTGCACTCTATTCTTAACAGGGCCTGCCCTCAAGGCAACTTACTCAGACAGAGCCTAACTAGCTAAAGTTTCACATCTTTGTCTAACCTTCTTTTTATATGTAAGGTGTGTGTGTGGATGATGTGGGGGGCGGGGGGCTCAGGGCACTGGCTATATAAAAAGAGAGAACACTTCCCCTATATCTTAGCACCATACAAAATAGGTGTTCTAGATAATCACAGGGTGATACAACCAAAAGAACTACACATCTTGGGCTTATTTGAGAAGCTCTAGAGAAACCCAAAGGAAACACAGAACAAGGACATCAAGGAACATTTGTAGCTTCTGAAACCTACCGCTATAGTAAAAAGTAAATTCAGCCTAACAAGACAAAAAACATAAACCATCAAATGAAGTTCCTATTTGTCTAAATTCTGTTTACTCATGATATCAAATCTGGCTTTAAAAAAATTACAAGACACACCAAAAGACAAAAGCAAAAACAAAAAAAAAAACACCCCAAAACCCACAAGAAACACCCCCACAGTCTGAAGAGCCAAGCAAACATCAAAATCAGATTCAGATATGGAAGAGATAATGGAATAATCAGACCCAAAGTTAAAACACCAACTACATGTTAAAGATAATAAGGGATCCAGATAGTCAAAGCAATCCTGAAAAAGAAAAGCAAATATGAAAGCATCATGATTCTGAACTCAAGCTAAGTTACAAAGGTATAGTGATCAAAACAGTATGACACTGGCACAAAACAGACACATAGATCAATGGAACAGAATAGAAAACCCACACAAGGATTCACAGCTAATTTTCAACAAAGTAGGAAAGTATATCCAATGGAAAAAAAAAAAAAAAGCAGTCTCTTCAGCAAATAGTGCTAGGAAAACTGGACAGTGACATGCAGAAGAATGAATCTGGACCACCTTCTTACACCATATATAAAAATAAACTGAAAATGAATGAAAGACCTAAATGTGAGGCAGGGTATTGTCAAAATCCTAGGGAAGAACACAGCGGCCACCTCTTCGGCCTCAGTCATAGCAGCCTCTTACTAGACATGTCTTTGGAGGCAAGCGAAACGAAAGCAAAACTGAACGACCAGACTTCATCAATATAAAAGGCTTCTGCACGGTGAAGTAAACAATCAAGAAAACTAAAAGGCATCTTACAGAATGGAAAAAAAATATTTGTAAATGACGTATCTGATAAAGAGTTAGGAACAAAAATCTATAAAAAAACTTATCAAACTCAACAACCAAAACCAAATAATTGAGTTAAGAAATGGGAAGAAGACATGAATAGACATTTTCCCAAAGACATTCAGATGGCTAACAGACACACGAAAAGATGCTCAACATTGCTGATCATCAGAGAAATGCAAATCAAAACCATAATGAGATATCACCTCACGCTTGTCAGAATGGCTAAAATTAACAACACAGGAAACAATAGGTGTGGTGAGGTTGCAGAGAAAGGGGAACCCTCTTGCACTGCTGGTGGGAATATAAACAGGTGCAGCAATTCTGGAAAGGAGATTTCTTAAAAAGGTAAAAATAAAACTACCTATGATACAGGAATTTCACTACTAAGTATTTACCCAAAGGATTCAAAAATACAGATTTATAGTGGTACATGTACCCCAATGTTTACAGCAGCATTATCAACAGTAGCCAAACTATGGAGAGAGCTCAAGTGTCCATCAACTGATTAATGGGTAATGAAGAGATGGTATATATATATATATGTGTGTGTGTGTGTGTGTGTGTGTGTGTGTGTGTACAATGGAATATTACCCAGCCGTCAGAAAGAATGCAATCTTACCATTTGCAATAACATGGATGGAGGTACAGGGTACTATGTATGCTAAGTGAAATAAGTCAGTCAGAAAAAGACAAATGTCGTATGATTTCACTCATAGATGGAGTTTAGGAAACAAAACAAATGAACATATGAAAAGGGGAAAAAAGAGAGGGAAGCAAATCATAAGATTCTTAATGATAGAGAACCAACTGAGGGTTGATGGAGGAGAGTTGGGCAGGGAACGGGCTAAATGGATGAAAAGTATTAAGGAAGAAGTTTGTTGTGATGAGTACCGGGTTTATATGTAAGTGATAAATCACCAAATTCTACTCCTGAAATCAATATTACACGATATGTCAACTACCTAGAATTTAAATAAAAATTTGGGGCAAAATTTCACTTGTTTGAATTATAGCCTTAAAAATCATAGTAAAGGTAATAAAGAAAAAACCAGACAACATGTAAAAGAAAATGTAAAATGTAAGCAGAGAGCTGGAAATTCTAAGAAAGAATATAAAAATGTAGAAATGAAAATCACTGTACAAAAATAAGAATGCTTTTGATGGGCACATCAGTAGAATGGACACAGCCAAAAAAAAAAAAAAAGAAGAAGAAGAAGAAGAAGAAGAAAAAGAAAAATCCAGAAGCCTGAAGAAATGTAAACAGAAACTTGCAAAACTGAAATGCAAAGAGAAAAAAATGAAAAAGACAAAACAGAATATCCAAGATCCATGGGACAATTATGTGTAGCATACGCTTAACAAATATAGCAAGCAAATGTGCTACCTGTGCAAGCTGTTAATAATAGGGCATATGTGGCCTGTCACATGAGAACTCTGTACTTTCTGTTCAATTATCTGTACATCTAAAACTACTTAAAATATAAGGTGTATTAATTTAAAAATTTAGAAGTGAGGTGCCTGGGTGGCTCAGTCAGTTAAGTGTCTGACTTCAGCTTAGGCTCACAGCTTGTGCGTTTGAGCCCCACATCGGGCTCTGTGCTGACAACTCAAAGCCTGGAGCCTGCTTTAGATTCTGTGTCTCCCTCTCTCTCTGGCACTCTGTCTCTGTCTCTCTCTCTCAAAAGTAAATAAACATTAATTTTTTAAAAAAATCTAGAAACAATGATTACAAATTGTCACATGCACAAAGAAATAAAGTTGCATATGGAACAATTCATTAGCTGAAACCAACAATAGCGAGTACCTTTATAACATTACTCTGAGTCTAATATCACAAGAAGACTGAAAAAAACCTGAAAATATGGTTTGAATACTGTTATTAATAATTGTAATTTAATTAACATGTTTAACACTTGTATCCTAGAAATAAGAATATTCATTCTTCTCTAAATTTTGTGAAATATTTACACACATAATGCATGTACCAGACTACAAAAATGATTTTAATAAATTATCCAAGTCCTAGAGTTATAGGTAATATTATTTAATTAAAATGCAACAAAAGTGGAAATTTATAGCACATGTTTTAAACTCCTCAAATTCCAACCACTTGGAAACTTTAAAACACATAAAATTCTCTTAAATATCCAAGTTTTAGGAGGAAATGTACAACTGCAGATTCTTTCAATATTAATGTGGAATGTAAACAGAACTGTATTTGGAAAGACAGTCATAATCATACTCCCAGGTTTTGACTTCCCTTCCTGCCAACACACAGGATTCCCCAGACTATAATCATCACTAGAAATATGTGTATAAATCTACAGAGTTAGTCTTCAGATAATAAGTGAAATATAATATTTTGGAAAATAGAATAGAACGATGTGTGTTTTTGCACATTATAGCAAATGTCTCCTTACCTAGAAATTGTAGAGAAAAAGTGAAAGTTCCAGTAGTAAAGGAAATTAGGACCTGGCTACATTTTTCACGAATAATTTTATTTTGAGATGAGTCCATTTGAAACTTTAGCACACATTTTCTTAAGCTTGTGTACTTCTTTAGAGAGAGACAGTTGGACAAGGGCAGAGAGAGAGAGAGAGTCCCAAACAAGCTTCTCACCGACAGTGTGGAGCTGGATGCAGGGCTCGAACACACCAAATGGGAGATCATGATCTGAGCTGAAATCAGATGCTTAACCAAATAAACCATCAAGGTGCTCCAGCACATGTTTGTATGGCCTTTCTCTTCTTCTGGTGAATGTATAGTCAAATTCCTAGATAGTCTCAAAAAATTTTTTGGACTACTTGAACCATTATTACAATTGACCAATGGTACATGGGAAGGAAGTAAGAACCAGATGGAATTAATATCTCAAGCTGCAGAAACAGAATGGCAGTGGGCTCCTGTCTGGAGCTCAAAGACCAAAGGATGAGGTACCAGAGGGTTCTCAGCTCATGCCCAGCAACAGGGCCCAGGCTTTCTCAGGAAGATGAGGAGAGTTGTCCACTACAGCACCTCACCTCCACCTGCCAGCCCTCCAACACTGCCTATGGCAAACAGTCCAAGACACATGGAAAGCAGCGGCATACCTGACAGAGTAACTTGCAGGCACAGAGTAAAAACTGAGAAACAGGAGAAGTACACCCATGAGCCAGAAGCATGAAACAAAGACTGTATGATGCACCTGGAGAGGAGTGAGACAGATGTGCAACTTCATGTGTATAATTTTGTACGTGGCCCTGGGAGTCCAATTCCTGTAGGGATCCTGCTCAGGCTTAGCCATATCACTGCACTCTCAATTGCTTTTTCCTGGCATGAGGGTTGTCCATTCTCAATTGTTTGACAAAGGAGACAGCACAGCCACAAGGGTGTCTCAAGGGCTTGATGGAGGATAGAATAGCTCTTCTTGTGCAAAATGCAAAGACTCTCTGGGGTGAAGGATTTGAGATTTGGAAGGGAAAGTGAATCAGAATCATGAGTGGAGGAGCTGGCATCTTGCCTCCCACAGCCATTTTTTCCTTTTTTGTTGTTGTTGTTCCCCTTTTCTTTGAGTCTAGTTCCAGCAAATCCCTTTGCCAAATAAAGCACTGAAGTAGAGAAAGCAGCATTTAAGCAACATTATTGAAAAATGTTCTTTCTGACAGCCAAAACTGAGACAGAAATGCCAAGACATTTACACCCAAAGAAGAACTGATTGTGAGCCAAACACGTGCTGGGTTTTCTTGGTGTGGAGGGTGCTGAAGGGAAGAGAAAGAACATTCACTCAGTGTAAGATGACACCAGACAACAGCACTTGCAAGGCAAAATTTGCAATATTAGGCACACTTCTTATGACTCAAGGGAAACTTCAGAAGCGATAACTTGCTTGGATTTTAAACAAAAAGATGAAAGTATTCCAATTGGCATTTCCCCTGAGGCCCAAGATGTCCTGTTTTCTGTGCAGCAGCTGTCCCCTCCCACAAAGGCCCAGTGACTAAGAAAAGGGAAAAACATAGTGGCTTCCTGTCAGAGTTCATTTTGTCTCTGGCTTCTCCCAATTTATTTGGCCTTCAATGTATTAAGAACTAATTTGTAATTTGCCAGGCAAAGGGAATTAAAAGGAAAGATTTAGAAAACAAACCACGTTACTTAGCGTGTTCTGAATGGGATCACCCCAGAGTGTCTCTAGTTCACTTAAGGGAGAGCAAAGCCAGTGGAAATCCACTTTGATTTTAAAGAAAACTATATGTCCAGTGTCACTTGAATACTTGGAGAAAGGGAGAAGGTCTTGTGGAATCAACAAGTAACAGTGAAATCTCACAGGGGCTAAGTGTGAGATAATCTAAAATTCATTTGGATTGGGGTAATTTATTGTGATATACAGAAATCAGTATAAGGAGGACATAGCAATAGAAAGAAACAAATAGATCATCTGCTGATGATGAGCGACAAACTAGGTCAACTGTTTCTTGAAAGAGAGGAAAGAAGAATGAGGAGAAGAATGACAAGGGGGAGAAGGAGAAGGATAGGAAGGGGAAGAAGCAGCAGCAGAAGAAAAAAAAAAGGAGGAAGAAGAAGAGGAGAAGGAGATGGACAAAGACAAAAACAAGGAGAAAAAGGGGAAAGAAACGGGAGAGGGAAGGTGAAGGATTTGGAAAGGAAGGAGAAGAGGTAGAAGAAAGAGGAGGAGGAAGAGGAGAAAAGAAAAATAATAACATTTCTGCAGAATTTCAAGAATGTTTTTCCTTATGTCAACTCCCTTAAATCTGTTTACCCTCTTGGTTTATAGATACACGAGTCTTCTGTTTAAGTGTATAGCCTTTAGGTCAGAGGAACACAATTTTGACATCATTTGATCAAATCAACTCTGAATGGAAAAAGCCTAGGAGATAATACGGCAACCCCTCTATGGTTTCCAAAGGAAAGCCCATCAACCCAGACCAAGAAGATAAAGGCTCCACCTAGTTCCCAGCTCCTGGGATGAGAAGTCATGTAGCTTCTCAAGATCCCTTCAGTTAGAGGAAATGTGCTCCCAGAAGTTCCCTCCTGGGAAGAGCAAGGCAAAATTAGGTTCTGCAAAGTAAACTCTCAGGACTATGCCAACTGTGTTCTTAAAAAGTGTCCCCAAAGCAAATGTAATAAAATATAGTGGCTAACTACTTCAGCTTCCTCCTTTGTGCTTCTCTCTGTACCTGTCTTCCTTTTTTATTTTTTACATTTTATTTATTTATCTTGATGAAGGTGGGGGAGGGGAAGAGAGAGGGAGAAAGAGAACCCCAAGCAGGACCTGAGCTGACAGCACAGAGCCCCATATGGGGCTCCAACCCACGAACCATGAGATCATGACCTGAGCTGAAACCAAGAGTTGGACACTTGAGGGGAAGAAAAGAACCATTTGAACAAAATGAAATTCTATAGCTTCTGGCATGATAGGTGGGTCATCAAAAATGAAACCTGTCCTACATATTTGCACCAACTGGCCCACAAGGCTGAGCTAATTGCCTGTGAATTGCTTCATTACACCAAACACCATGCTGATGAACAGAACATCTTAGTTCAAAGCAAAGTATTTATCACTGTAGCAGTGCTGGCAAAACAGTGATAGCTTATAGAACTGAAATTCTGGGATCATTTAATTTGGAATCCCATTAGAGTAGGGGTACAATGGGAGCTGAAACAAGAGGGGTAACTGGGAGATAGAAAAAATATCATAATGGAATTTTATTTTAATGGCCAACAGTAATATAACTAAAGGCAAGTGCCATCCTTCAAAAGAAGGAGAGGAGGAGGTACACCAACCACTTTTACCAGGAATGGCAATGATGATTTGCATAAGGAGGTTACTATCCTACATGCCCTAAAAGACTCCAATACCCTAATCCTAGTCACTACTGACAATGGCTGTAGATCTTCAGATAGAGGGTTCCTCCCCATCCTGTCCCCATGCTGCCCCTTGGGGTGTACTCCCCACCTCCTTTCCTGGTTGTGCTCTCCTCCCCATCACCGCAGGTGCACACCTGACAATCCCTGATGTTACACACTATGAGTACACACTGGCCAAGTTGACACACTTGACATGAGATCACCCTGCCAGACTGACAAGGCTTCAAGATTCTGCCTGAACAATGCATTCCTCCTGACTCATTTACATGTTCCCAGTTCAGAAAGTAAGAGCAACAGGAGAGAAGGACCCTTTTGGACCTGACAGCAGGCACACATATATATGCTTATGTTAGAAACAGTGATTGTTGTCTATGGCCACACCACCTTGAACACGCCCGATCTCCTCTGATCTTGGAAGCTAAGCAGGGTTGGGCCTGGTTAGTACTTGGGTGGGAGAAACAGTGATTGTCAAAGTGTGACCCGGGAGCAGTGGCATTGGCACTGCACAGAAACTTGTCAGAAGTGCAGATTCTCAGGCTTCACTCTGAATCTATGGAATCAGCTGAACTGAGGAGGAGACCAGCAGTCTGTTTTAGCAAGCCCTCCAATTTAAGTTCCAGAATCGCTAGTCTAAAAGATCTTCCATTCATGATTTTGTCTATCTGGGTGCTCTCTCTTTTCTTTCTGATGAGCCTGGCTAGAAGTTTATCAATTTTGTTTATTTTTTCAAAAAACCTATTCTTGGTTTCATTGATCTGCTCGACTGTTTTTTGGGGTTCTATATTGTTTATTTCTGCTTTGATCTTTATTATTTCTTTTCTTCTGCTGGGTTTGGGGTGCTCTTGCTGCTTCCCCTCTAGTTCCAGTAGGTGCTCTGTTAGATTTTGAATTTGCGCTTTTTCTAGTTTGTTGAAATTGGCCTGGATTTCAATATACTTTCCTCTTAGGACTCCCTTTGCTGCGTCCCAGGGATTTTGGATTGTTGTGTTTTCGTTTTCATTTGTTTCCATATATTTTTTAATTTCTTCTCTAATTACCTGATTAACCCAATCTTTCTTTGGTAGGGTAGTTTTTAACCTCCACATTTTTGAGGTTTTCCAGACTTTTTCCTGTGGTTCATTTCAAGTTTCATAGCATTGTGATCTGAAAGTGTGCATGGTATGATCTCTATTCGTTTATACTTATGGAGGGCTGATTTATGCCCCGGTATGTGATCTATCTTGGAGAATGTGCCATGTGCACTCAAGAAGAAGGTGAATTTCCTAACTTCAGGATGCAGAGTTCTAAATATATCTATCAATTCCATCTGTTCCAATGTGTCGTTCAGGTCCATTGTTTCTTTAGTGATTTTCTGTCTGGTTGATCTATCCATTGTTGTAAGTGGAGTATTAAAGTCCCCTGCAATTAGCACATTCTTATTAATAAGATTGTTTCTGTCTGTGATTAACTGTCTTATGTTTTGGGGCACTCCCAAATTTGGCCTGTAGATATTTATAATTGTTAGCTCTTCCTGATTCAGAGATCCTGTAATTATTATATAATGTCCTTCTTCATCTCTTGTTACTGTCTTTATTTTAAAGTCCAGTTTGTCTAATATAAGTATGGCTACTCTGGCTTACTTTTGGCTTCCAGTCGCATGATAGATATTACTCCATCTCCTTACTTTCAACCTGAAGGTAGCTTCAGGTCTAAATGAGTCTCTTGTAGACAGCAGATAGATGCATTTTGTTTTTTTATCCATTCTTAAAAAGGATCTATCACAACTAATCCCTTAAAATACAAGCAATCATCAGAGATTACTATGAAAAATTATATGACAACAAACTGGACAACCTAGAAGAAATGGACAAATTCCTAAATGTACAGGCACTGCCGAAATTCAAATGGGAAGAGATAGGAAGCATGAATAGACCAATAGCCAGTGGAGAAATTGAATCCGTTATCAAAAATCTCCCAACGAATAAGAGCTCAGGGCCAGATGGCTTCCCAGGAAAATTCTACCACACATTTAAAGCAGAGCTCATACCCATTCTTCTCAAACTGTTCCAAAAGATAGAAATAGAGGTAAAACTTCCAGACTCATTCTACAAACCCAGCATCACCTTGATACCCAAACCAGAGACCCAGCCAAAAAAGAGAACTACAGACCAATATCCTTAATGACTACAGATGCAAAAATACTCAACAAGATACTAGCAAATCGAATTCAACAGCATATAAAAAGAAGTATCCATCATGATCAAGTGGGATTCATTCCTGGGTTACAGGGCTGGTTCGATATTCACAAACCCAACAATGTGATCCATCACATTAACAAAAGAAAGGATAAAAACCATAGGATCCTGTCGATAGATGCAGAAAAAGAATTTGACAAAGCACAACACCCTTTCTTAATAAAAACCCTTGAGAAAGTCGGAATAGAAGGAACTTACCTAAACATTATAAAAGCAGTTTATGAAAAGCCCACAGCTAATATCATCCTCAATGGGGACA